>ONZK01000435.1:20631-37281 GCA_900322385.1 Pharnaceum exiguum
TTTTAACTTTTGGGTTATGAAACAATATGGTGTCCAGGAATCTTGGTCTAGACTTTACAAAGTTGATATTTCATTCGAGCATTTCCGTGTTATGTGTTTGAAGAAGGATGGCGATGTTTTGTATGTGGAAACAGGTGAAGATCATGGGGATAAATTGATGGCCTACAATGCAAGGAAGTCAGAATCTAGACTTGTCATAGAGAAGCAATTTAGGGATGTTATCTTCACAGAACCTTACGTTGAGAGTTTGTTTCTACTAAATGATGGGATATGCGGACCTCACGAAGGAGAGGAAGTAGCAACAGTAGCAGAAATACTTAATCGAGTAATTTTAAGCAAATTTGAGCTAATTCTCTTACCTCTTCCTTTTGCTGATGCTTAATGCCTTTCGTAACAATGTCATGCTGCTTTACTGAATGAGTCGTGGAAGCTTTTTTGGTTTAACGAGTATGCAACATTTGATATAAAGATAAATTATTGATGCACCTATGACTCTATGAGGCTTTAGATTGATTTTTTTAAATAGAAAAATAATTTTTATAACTCCATTTAGTAACCGAAGAAATAAGCAACCTAATTCAGTAAAATAAGCGTATGATAGACTGCTTTATCAGGTCATCGATATTTTTTCTCTGGTCTTCAATCGTTCGATAAGCGTCCACCAGAATAAGCAATTCACCCGGCAAGACGCAGGGCTGAGTAAATTGGGATAGAGAGAGAATTTGATCACCTGATATTACGTATCTCAAGCAAATTAATTCAAATGTATGAATCGTCCTAAAATTAGCCTTAACATGCGTGACATTTATGTGCGAGATATGAACGGATTTTATTCAGTGAGAGATATTAGCTGATTGTTGATGTTTTTTGGTAAGCGAGATACTAGCTGATTTGCTTGCCTGATTGGTTAGACAAGTCTCACCCACGCAAGATCAACTCCATATATCCAGGATGGCCGCTACAACATTTTCCATCCTAGTGAAATTTAGTCACTACTCAAAAAAAAAAACTAAAAACCCTAATAAAACCAGTTGTCCTTATGGTACTAGATGCACCAACACGCTATGAACCATTGGATTGATTATAGTTTCTTTGATTATTTGCTTGCAGTAGTTGTTACACCAATGTTAACTGTTAACAGTGCGAGGTACTAACCATTTTTTCTTCATTTTTCCTCCATCATCACATTCGTTCTCCGTCAACAATGGGAACTCGACAAAAATTATTTGAGTTTCATGACAAGCTGCTACTAGAACTATGGGAAGAGATTTTTGTAAGGCTTCCCCTCATAAGCCTCGTTAGATGCAGGTGCGTTTGCAAATCATGGTTTTCCTCTATCCAATCCCCTAGTTTTGCTCTTAGGCATACGGTCCACAACCTTGATACAAACAAAGATAATCTCCTTACCGTTGAATCCTCATGCCCATTTGAGTCAAACCCATATGAATGTTCATCATTGATATCCACTGTCCGAAACCGCAACAATGATGCTCTAATAGATGAGTTTGTATTAGGGTCTAATGTATCTCATGATCTTGAAGTTGTGGGTTATGTGCATGGTGTTTTGTGTGTAAGGTCTTATGTATATCTGGGCTATATCAACCATCTTGTGTTGTCAAACCCTTCAATTCAGAAAAATGTAACACTCCCATTGCCCAACATGTGTGATCTTAAAACGGTAGATTATGTCGAGCTTGCTATTGGATATGATTATGTAAGAAATGATATCAAGCTGCTTGCCATTGCGTTCCCTTCCGAGATGATCGAAGGAAGTGATGCGCTCGAAGAGGTGCCTAAATATCGTGAGTGCCCGAAACTGTTTGAGGTCTATGCAGTCAGCGAGAGATCATGGAGGAGTATTGATGTTGGGGGCGATCATGACGGTCTCTCCATGAACTTGCGCTCGCGAAAGGTGTTTGTGAACGGGGCGGTGCACTGGGGATGTTATCTTGAGGATGATGAACCAGGGTATTCCCATGTTTTTGCATTCGACATGGGGAAAGAAGTAGTTAACTATATTGCGCTACCAAAAATAGGTAAGCAAAGCCATTTCAAAATGCGGTTTCCTGTGGTTTGTGAGGGATCACTGAGTGCACTAGACGCATTTGTGACATACTTTGACTTATGGGTTATGAAACAATATGGTGTTCAGGAGTCCTGGTCTAAACTTTACAAGATTGACATTTCTTTGGATATGTCAAACCTTGTGTGTTTTACAAATGATGGCGACGTTCTGTATGGTGAAAAGAATAAATTAATGGCTTGCAATGTAAGGAAACCAGGGTCAAGGTCTCCCATTAACACAAATCGGCATGAGAGGTCTTCCAAATTGACAGAAACTTTTGTAGAGAGCCTGCTTTTACTGGGATGACTAGATGAAGCGGAGCTTGCGAAGAGAAGAAATTAAATGAGACACTGATTCAAGCTGTAGAATGCAGATTTGACAAGTGTTGAAGGTTTACCAATAAGGAGATTAGACTATTTTTCTCCGTTTATTTTTGACTTCAGTTTAGTGTTAGACTTTTGATTTAATTTCTATGCATCCAAGCAAAATGTTTATTTACACTCAGTTTGGGAACTCTCAATTTAATGAGGAAAACTAGAGAAATTTTGGAAAACTATAGAAATTTAAAATCTCTTGTGTTTGGTTATGAGAAGGAAAACTAAGGAAAAGTAAATCTAAAGAAACCTGCAGAAATCTTCCAGTTATATTTGGCTTGTTTTGTTTTCCATAGTTTTCCCCTCAAAATAGATGGAGAAACTGTGGAAATCTAAGGAAAAAGACTATCTAACAAATAAAAAAATTGACATTTCTATCCATTTCCTCAATAACTAAACAAATAAGGGAAAGTTGAGAATTTCTCCTATTTAGTTTTCCACACTTTTCTACAAAATTACTTTTCATCACTTTTCATCAAATTTTCTCACATTTCAAGTTATCAAACTGAGTGTTAAGTTCTGTATTAGACTTTTGGCGTTAGACACTATGTGATTGATTTTAGTAGTAGAACGGTTGCAGAATGACATATATTGGTCTTTTTCTTTGGATGCTGCTTTAAGATTTTTGCAATTCTTATGCGCGTTGAGGATTTGTTGTTGAGTCCTTAGTTTTGATGATAATACCATAAGTGTGCTCAAATGCAACTAATATTTTGTCTAAGTGTATTTAGTAACAATTTAAGTTTGACCCAAGTGCTTAATTGCTCAAATCAATCTCAAAAGTATAGCATGGGTTATAAAGAGTCTTAGCAAAGGAGTTGAACCCCAATAAAGATGGATGCTAGGTCCATTGAAAGACGGGCCTACACATATCAGAAGAAGTGGGCTCAGAAAGCTTAGGAGCAGCTTTTGTCCTAGCATGGAACAATCTCACTGAAGTGCAGAACAAGTTCCATCATGTGGGGTCCGAGTGTCCGACCCTGTTTGGATGACCCGAATGTCCAAGTAAGCCAATCCGGTTCGGATGAGGTAAATATCTGATGAAGTAAGCCTCACATGTGGTGGACACCCTTTGGTTGGATAAAGAGACAACAAGTGGACTACAAGCTATTATCCAACGGGTAAAAGGAACTGGTCAGTTGCTTTTGTCAGCAGACAAGAACTGATCAGTCAGCATCAGGTCTAAGGTGTGTCAGCGGACCAGCGTCAAAATTGAGAAGAAATGGAAAGGCTCCCTTTTGTCTTTCATTTGGTCCATCTCCAGAGGTTTCCATTTCAAGCTATGGTCCTTCTCTTATGCAGCTGTGTAAGCTCAACCACCTCGACCAACCAAGGACCATTGAGGTGTCGACAACACATCACTCGCCCTCCTTAGGGTTTGTATAATTGTGTTGAAGCCTTTACTCACTTGGCTATATATATGAAGGATGGAGATCATTTATTACTTGAGGAAGCTGAGCATTTATCTCTCATAGTTATTTCTCTCTCAAGTCCACACGAGCATAACCGAAAGAAGAGCTTCCGTCCAAACACGTCTTCCAGCCACAGAATTAGTTCCAGTCAGTCTTAGACAAACACGAGTCCTTGTTCTACAATAATTGTACTTGCTTTCTTATCTATTTCATCCGCTTATGTTAGGCCTTTTTATGAAATTATATAGTAACATCCACTAGTACAAAACATTGAGTCCACGTCGGTTATTTTGACTATTAATGGCGGTTTTTTTCATTGTTGAAATAGACGTTATTCTGTCAGTTGTTAATCGTCGCAAAAATTCCCGTCGGTTATTTTATAACCGTTGTTAATCTTGAAAAAATTAATGGCGGTTATTTAAAAAAAACCGTTGTTAATCTTAAAAACTTAATGGCGGTTTTCCATAGAACCGTTGTTAATCTTGAAAACTTGATGGCGGTTACCTAGATAACCGTTGTTAATTTCAAAACTTTATGTCGATTTTGCGCATAACCGTTGTTAATCTTTTAAACTTAATGGCGGTTTTCCAAAGAACCGTTGTTAATATCGGAAACTTAATGGCGGTTTTCTTAAATAACCGTTGTTAATCTTGAAAAATTAATGTCAGTTGTAAGATCTGACCGTTGTTAATCTTGAACGTCTATGCCACTTTTGTTTAGCTAGAATCCAAATTGATTTTGTTGTAATAATAATAAATAAATAAATGAGGTTTTTGTCAAAAACCACCTTTTATAATTGAGTTTTTTTAACAAACCACCTTTTGTAATTTATTTTTTAACAAACCACCTTAAGAGTTTATACACTTTCCTTTAACCACCTTTGAGGAGAAACATCGCATGGATTGACAAATGTACATTCATAAATTCTATTTTTTTACTTTATAAAATTATTGTTGTTCTTTTTTGGTCCTCCGCTGTTCTCTGCTTGCACACAAATGACATAATGCAACGACCCTTCCTAGTTCCCACTATCTCACATTCCTCTTCTGCCTGCATAGTCCAACATTGCACGGAGATTGCCGCTTTATCTAGTATTTGTGTGCTTGTTGAGTGGTGGTTTGACTTGGGGATGATTGAATTGTTAGATACGGAGTTACGGACAACGGAGGTTTTTGGTGGAGAATATAGGTGTCTAACAGGCCTATCGATTCACTTTGGGTTATGATTGTTGAACAGTCAAGTCGGTTTGATTCGTTCGGAGTTTTTCGAGTTCGGTTATAATCGTGTCTTATCAAATTGGGTTATATTCGGCTTCGAGCCGGGCCAATTTTGGTTCGGGTTGTTGAGGCGGGTTTGGTGCCATTTTATTTTTTGAGCCCGACAATCTAATTAATTTGTTAAATATGTTATATTTTTTTAGCGTAAATGTCATAAATACAAAGACAATTAATCGGGTTTATTCGGGTTCAGTTGAAGTCGGTTCGGGTTAAATTGGATTCGGGCTTATTTGGGTTTAACTAATTCGGGTAAAAAATGGGTCAGGTTCGGGTTATTTCGGATTCCGTGTTGACTTCGCGCCATCAAACTTGGGTTAGAAACGAGTCACTTCGGTTATTTGGATTGAGTTAGAACGGGCCAGCCCATTTTGCCACCTCTAGTAGAGAATGACTAAGATAGAATTGAATGAGAGATATGGTCGGTAGAGGAGAAATAAATTTATTTTTCTTTAAAAAATATTTGATGCGTGTCAATTTAAGTTAAGTTAAAAATTAAAAGGAAAATTTTATTTCCCAATCACATGAAGGCGTGACTGTCAATTTGTAACAAGATTCTTATGGAAGGTGGCTAAAGAAAAGGATATGAACTACTAAGGTGGTTTGTTAAAAAAAATTTTATAAAAGGTGGTTTGTTAAAAGAACTCAAATATAAAAGGTGGTTTTTGGAAATAAACTCTAAATAAATTACTAACAATGCTTCACATGCAGCATTGGATACAATAGAAATAATTTAATTGAGATCTTTTTTGCATATATATCATAAATGTTACGATACAAAATCCCACCAACAATGGTGAGTGCAGAGATATGTTGGGCATCAACGTTTCCCTCAACTTTGGTTTTGGGCATTAAGGTATTTTTTGTTAGGTTTAAATGCATTCCGTCAATGTAAATCGTTAAGAGCGTTAAGGGCACCAACGTGAGTATATGTTTTTGATATTATTTCGGATACGTACTCAAGAGTCTTTCTTTTTTTTGGGGTCGTACTAAAGAGATTTTAATTGGAGAAAACCAAAAAAAAAAAAAAAGAGATTTTAATTGGTCATTGGTGCTACATAATGTGCGTTGGTACTTATTTGAATTGAACAAAATTAAAAATTAGAGGGCATAAATAATAATAATAATAATAATAATAATAATAATAATAAAGATTAAACGAGCTACCTAAAAAATTTATTTTATATTTAGAGGGTCATTATTGTGTAGCAAAGGAGCAAGTCTTCGGTACACCGAGTGCACATATACACTGCGTAAATTTATGACTAATAATAACGGAACTGGCTAATGACATTAAAAATGTGACTAATGGTATATGTTCTAATGCTTTGAAAAAAACACCTGATGTACGTGTACACCTGATGTACGTGTACACCTGATGTACATAAAAATACCCGTTATTGTATAGTCGAAGGGTCATTATTGTGTAGGCGATGTGACATTAATGCCCTAGGTTCACAGAAATTTTTTCCAAAATTAATTATTGAGGAAAAAGAAAATTAACGAGTACTGCCAAATTGTAGGTACTTAATTCAATAGTATGATTTTTTAAAAAAGTGGGTTTTCTCAAAAAAAAAAAAAAAGTGGGTTTGTTTGTTATTACGTGAATTGAAGTACTTCAATACTAGAGCACTAGAGCATGAAATTTAACAAGAAAAAGAAAAAAAAAACATGATGAAACGGGAAGTAAAACGGCAATGCCCAAAACTAAAGAAAGAAAACATAAATGCCTAAATCCAAAAGCCGTTGAAACGTTGATGCCCAACGTTATAGGGGACTCCAACAATGGTACTGTATACGAAGAGTAACAAAACTGTATTAAAAAAAAGTAAATAAATGTGGACTTCAAGGCTGCGCTTAGCTGATCTTCTGTCGCAATGTCGCCTAATCACTCTGATCACCTGAAACAATAATGTGATATTTTACACTAAAAAGGTTTGAATCGATCCAAAAGAGCCTAAGCGCAAATTAGCTATGGTAACGAAACAAGGGGGAGGGCACCATGTCGCATGCGATATAAGGAAAAACAAACGAACTACGACTGTTTTACCTCAACCACACCAGATACACTAAATTGAGGGTGCAAAGTTACAAGTAACAAAGCACAGATGAGCCCACACCGGTAAAGCAGATCAGCAAATTAAGCAAAGTAGTTCAGGAGGTGTGCAAATCTCTGTCCAAGGGTAATTACAACAATCAGCAGCAGAAGATGTAAACAGACAACCACTATGCACAGAGCACAAATAAAACACGGGCGAAACAAGACTTAGAACATTTACGTTAACTGGGAAGGGTCAGATTACGCTTTATTTATGAATGAAAACAAGCGGTTAGGGAGGGAACACCAAAGAAGTAAGTTATTGGGTAGGACTTAGGAGCCATACCAATGGGTACTAGGTGGATCAAGGAAAGACAAATAAAAAAAAGAATGGGCTTAACACATCCACAGCTGTCTCTATTTTCACACATTCTAGCATCAAACTCCTCTCGATCGACAAAAGCGAGGAATGCGATATCCCAGATTATAGTTGTATTATACAGCAGTATTAGACATACGAGATAGTATTTCTTTTTTCTTTTTTAGAAAAAGGCAACATTACTTTTCAATACATATAGAGATATATACAAGACCAGAGGTGTACCTAAGACATACATGATCATACAAGGCACAAAATTTAGGCCAAGTAATAATTATGGTCAGAAGTTGTTTAACAGTACGGTTTAAGCAATAACCAATACTGATTTGCACAAATAATAGCACAAATTATATGAACTTATAAAACACAGAATTATTGACTCGGTTCAAACTCCACATGTTTGTTAAGTGTCAACATCCAGTATGATCTTTATACAAAGGCAGACTTACTGATACATGTACACAAAAATCATTGCCGTAACAGAGTTATAATATATAAGCGTATAACTATGTTATCATTTCACCTCTTGTTCCTTTTATCCTTTCTATGTAGTAGCTTCTACCTGCATCATCTTATAATGACTGTTCTAACACAAAGCAAAGTTTATCTTTTCAATGAAGAATAACATAAGAAGCACAGACTCAGAATCATTAAGGGCTACCAAGCTCATTTAGCTCACTTCAGTTAGGTTTCAGTTTAGTTTATTTGACAAGAAGTTAACAATATCATCTGAAAGTGAACTATTTTTTTTTTTGGGGGGGAGGGGGGAGGGGGGGTAATGATGATGATTCATAATTAATTCAACTCAAATCATACACCGACACTTCAAGTGCAGTACTGGCATGCAGAGGATTAGCTCTGGCATGCAGAGGAGTACAGTTTGCAAGAGATACCTTTGTTCGCCACGGTGATCCACAAGCATGCACATGCTTCTTAGGGGGGCCATTATGCCAAAGTGGGGTGCATGTGGAAGCACAGTGCCATTAGACACCTAGACAAATCAAATGACTTGTGGAAATTAACAAAACATGAAGCCCAAAACAAAACATAGATCAAGCTTCACAAAGCTTACCAACACCCTAACAACATAAAGCTACTGAATGCATTCAAATACATTGACAGTTTTCCAAAGCTGCAAAATATTGATGTGCATAGATAACGAGAATGGAGCACTGCCCAATCACAAACAAAAGGGGGTAAATAACGATGAAGAAATTACACTAGCTGTCAATCAGCTTTACCAAGGCATTTGACATTGAAAAGAAAAGGAATGGGAAGCAAAATAACACATAACTGATGGGGGTTCCTCGATCATTCAAATACCTTAGCGGACTCAGCTTATCGGCAAAAATAAAAGGAATGTGAAGCAAAATAACAGTACCCAGCACACTCCTAGAACTCAAACCGGGTGATAATGAGTAATCCCAAGCTCTTAGCAAACCAGATGCGTAAACACTGGAGCTAACTTCAGTCTGCCAGACATTGTGTATTCAACAGCTCATCTTCGTCCCTGCACACATAAAGGAGGAATTTATAATTGAATCCAAAAAGGAAAGGAAAAAAAGAAGAAAGGAAGATTACAAGTTGGGGTCTGCGGTAGAATCATCGGTGGCTTCTCTGTATCTGAACTTGTTATTGGATTTTTCCTCCTCCTGCCAGATGACCACATTGGAAACGAAAGGAGGAGGATGAGGGTTAGAGAGAGAATCGACAACCTGCTAATCGGTGTCATCTATTACCTGTCGTTTTTCCTTCTATTTTTGTATTTTCTCAAATTAAAAATTCGTACAAAAAAGAAAACACAAAAAACCCTAACCCAAAAAACCCCCAATTCGAATAACAAAAACCCAAAATTAATTGAATTGAAACCCTAAACTAACTGAATTGAAACCCTAAATTAATTGAATTGAAACCCTAATTTAATTCAACTTAAACCTTAAATCAATTCATCCAAGGGACTTACATAAATTTCTGGGATTGAAAGGTTGAAGAGATTGAGAACTGAGAGCTCTGAGCTGGGCTTGAGATTTGTGCGCCGAGAAGGGAAAGTGAGAGCTGAGCGCATCTGAGAGAAGATAGCTCATAGGCGCCTACGTGCTTTCTTCATGGCTTCGTGATTTGAGGGAGAGGGAGAGGGAGAGTGAGAGTGAGAGTGAGAGTGAGAGAAAAGGTAGATAAGAATGTATAGCTTAGCTGATGATGGCCTTTCTTCATGGTTTCGTGATTCTTTTTTTTTTTGGTTTGATGGCCTTCGTGAATTTTAAACTTTTAATAATTGAGAAGGTATTGTCTTCGTGTTTTTTTTTATTAAATTAAAGGCCAACCTGCGCGCGGGCATTCTATTTTCTTCCCGTCAGTTGGAAAGAGAACTGACGGTAAAAAATAACAATTCCCGTCAGTTCTTTTTTTAACAGACGGGAACAACATTCTTCCCGTCGGTTATTAAATAACTGACGGGAAGTTTATTCTTTATTTCGGTTCTCCTAAAAACTGACATTAATTTTAATATTAATGTCGGTTTATACTAAACCGCCATAAAGTAGGAGATGTGGACTTGAGTTTTTGTACTAGTGATCTGTACTGAAACGAAAAAAATTTATTGTGGTTCTCCTATAAAAAACAGTTCCCCCTCCCCCTCAAACAGGAAAAAATAATGAATACTACAAAAATTACCCTATATTAGACCTATCTTAGTTAACAATTATGAGATTGAGTTACAGTTCAATCTTTCCGAGTTCTCTTTTTTCCATGTTATTCGGTTTGGGTTTGACATTTAACCGATCTAAAGTTTGATATCAAATTGGTATAATGGGGTTTCTTATCATATTTTGCAATTAAAATTTCACACTTTACTAATATTCTATTGAATGTTGAATAAATATTTTCAAATCACTATTTTTTTAAAATACTTCATAATTTTTTAAATAATGAATGTACTACTCTCAATTTCTTTAATAAATGGGTTATTTCGATCGAGTTTATGTTTGACACAAATATAATTGAATTTTTGGGTTATATACGTTTTATGCAACAATAAACCTATTTGATTTTAGCGACCAAATACATAAGCTACACTTTATGTATGACATACGTCTTCTACAATAAAAAGAGTGTCCATTCAAAATAATAATAATAAAAAGAGTGGTGACATAAACATGAACTTGGATGATAATTTGAACTGCAATATGTCACATTAATCACCACTTATTTCATCAAAATTGAACGAACACAATTAAGAAACAATTATCTTTTTTATATTTCAATTATAAATAATTTTTGTATGGTTATGCTATATGTGTTTACAAGACACAATATATTTAAATTTATTTTCATTAAAATTTCATATGCGCTTAAATTTTATCAAAATAGAAATACAACTTGGAAAAAGATGATTACCAACACCTAAGATATAAGAACAATGCTAAATGAAACTTTGCAAAATCAACAATTATTACATAGGAATATAGATCTAATTTAGTTCGACCAACTTTAAAATTGCACACTCAAATTATAAATTATATTTTAAACAAATAATATCAGGGGATACCAAAAGTATATAGAATTACTAAATCAATCCTTTACAAAAATAAAAATTGTATCACCCGAGCATTGCACGGGCCTAGTTATAGACCATACAAAAACCTAATAAAACCAGTTGTCGATTGTGGACGCACCCGCACCATCACATTCGTTCTCCGTCAACAATGGGAACTCGACAGAAAAGATTTAAGTTTCATGACAAGCTGCTTCTAGAACTATGGGAAGAGATTTTCTTAAGGCTTCCCCTTATAAGCCTCGTTAGATGCAGGTGCGTTTGCAAAACATGGTGTTCTTTTATTCAATCCCCTAGCTTTGCTCTTAGGCATACCGTCCACAACCTTGATAAAGACAAAGATAATCTCCTTACCGTTGAATGCCCAAACTCAGATGATGAGTCAGACCCATATGAGTCAGACCCTCATGAGTCAGACCCATATGGATGTTCATCATTGATATCCACTGTCCGCAACCGCAACAATGATGCTCTAATAGACGAATTTGTACTAGCGTCTGACGCCGTGTCTTGTGATCTTGAAGTTGTGGGTTATGTGAATGGTGTTTTGTGTGTAAGGTCTTATGTATATCACGACTTCACCCATCTTGTGTTGTCAAACCCTTCAATTCATAAAAATGTTCCACTCCCATTGCCCAACATGTGTGATCTTAGCACGGTACATTATTATGCCCAGCAGCTTGCGATTGGATATGATTATGTAAGAAATGATATCAAGCTGCTTGCCATTGCGTTCCCTTCCAAGATCGAGGATCCTGACTATCGTGAAAGCCCCAAGCTGTTTGAGGTCTATGCAGTCAGCGAGGGATCATGGAGGAGTATTGATGTTGGGGGCAATCATGATGGTCTCTCCATGAACTGGCACTCGCAGGTGTTTGTGAACGGGGCGATCCACTGGGGATGTGTTCTTGAGGATGATGAACCAGGGTATTCCCATGTTTTCGCATTCGACATGGGGAAAGAAGTAGTTAACTATATTTCGCTGCCAAAAATAGGTAAGCAAAACAATTTTGGTAAGCGGTTTCCTGTGGTTTTTGAGGGATCACTCTGTGTACTAGACACATTTGTGACATACTTTGACTTATGGGTTATGAAACAATATGGTGTTCAGGAGTCTTGGTCTAAACTTTATAAGATTGACATTTCTTGGGATATGGAAAACCTTATGTGTTTTACAAATGATGGCGAGGTTCTGTATCATGAAAATGATGAAATGATGGCTTGCAATGTAAGGAAACCAGGGTCAAGTTTTCCCATTATCGCAAATAATGGGTATAAGAGGTGTCCCATTTTTAGAGAAACTTTTGTTGAGAGCCTGCTTTTACTGGGATGCTAGATGAAGCTAGCGGAGCTTGCAAAGAGAAGCAATGTTATATTAGGTTCTACCAATACAGCTCATTTAATTTTTTACTTCAGTTTAGCATTAGACTTTTGATTTAAGTTTTATGCAACCATTCAAATGTTTCTTTAAGTTCTGTATCAGACTTTTTGCAGACATAGACAAAAGTATGTGATTGATTGATTTTATAGTAGAACTGTTGCACAATGACATTATATTTGTCTACTGCTTTAATTTTTTTGCAGTTCTTTGTATTTTATGCCCACTGAGGATTTGTGCTTGGGGGCGTTAACATTACCAACATTTGTGGACTTCAACTTTAGCTTGAGTGTCTGTAAGAAGCTGTTTTATTTTCTTTAATCAGCCCTTAGATCCAGCACTGGAAATTCCAGTTCTGAAGAAGACATAAACACGTTAGAAGATTTCTGGAGAAAAAGACCCCTCAGCGGTTTGACCGGTGAAAGACAAGCCTATACTCCCCGGCCCTAATTCGAAGCTTCATTGCTTCAATGATCAATCTGCTCGCACCCTACGCCTTGGCCCCTTGAGGGCCAGGTGGGCACTCGATGCTCTTTTGTGGAGGAGCAATGGGGCACTTGATGCTTTTTTGTTGTATAGTTTTATACTCGTATGTTGATCACTGCTATCAGAATCTCATACTCTCTCATACTCGCACTCAGTAAAGTTTTTGCTAGCAATAATACTGACATCCATCAGAATGTTAACTTTCTGACATACAAAAGTTTATGGTTACATTGTCCCTGCACTGCTTTCTTTCAGTGGCGGCTTTGTGTCTAAAACGTTTCAGGTTCGATGAAACCTCACATATTGTTTGCCAACGCACGTAGTTGAGCTGTAAATCTGTAGATATGTGTTATATATAGCCGCATAGGAATGGGTTCAGCACTCAAAAGATAAAAACTGCCCTTGCAAGCATTACAAAGATTCCACTTGCAAAAATCAGTGGCCAACTGCCCATCAAGCTAAATTTCAGTGTTTGTTTTGCTGTTCCACAATATTTTTGTGATGGAGAGTAAGTACTAAAAACGGTGGGACGAGGTATATATTAATAACCAAAAATCCTGAGAAATAAAAACAAAAGTTGGTTAGCTTTGTTTTCATGAGCTTAAATGATTGATGATTAACAATATAATAATGTAGTTTATTCTACTGTTTAAATTGGGATAGACAGAGAATTTGATCTCTTGATATATGATAATATATTAATTCAAATTTATTAATTAATTGTCCTAAAATCAGCCTTAACATACGTGATATGTGTGTGCGAGATATACGCTGATTTTATTCAGTACGAGATATTAGCTGATTTTTCATTTTTTTTGGTAAGCGAGGAGCTGATTTGCTTGCCTGATTGGTTGGACAAGTCTTCTTACCCGCGCAAGATCAACTCCATATATCCAGGACGGACGCTACAACTTTTGCCATAGCATCCTAGTGAAATTAAATTTAGTCACTACTTATTACTCAACCAATGTGGGTTGGTTGTAGACCTGAACGGGTCAAACAGTTCGATTTCGCTTTGGGTCGGTTGGATTTGGGTTAATTTAAATTTCTTATTTTTCGGGTTGGGTTGCGGTTTGGGTCGTTTTCGGGTTTAGGTTTGACTTTAAAAATGCATTTTGAATACATTTGCTTATGAATTTTCAGGTCGGGTACAGATCGGTTCGGGTGAAATCGGGTCACGGGTTCACTTCAAGTAGTAACTTTCGGGTCTATTTCGGGTTTCGGGTCAGGTGGTTTGGTTCGGGTCAAAGGGTTCGGGCCAGTTTTGCTAGGTCTAGTTGGTTAGAGTGGTAAGCAGCTCCATACTTCTTACGCGAGGTCTCAAGTTCGAGTTTCATCGTATGAGAGATTTTAATTGGGAGACTCACCCACCACAGGCAGGTGTGCGACTCGGGTCGGGTTTGGATGTAATTTGAGCGAAGCTCTAGTAAACCAAAAAGACAAAAAAAATAATATTAGTCACTACTCAAAGAAAACCTAATAAAACCAGTTGTCCTTCATAGTGGTTGACTGGGTGCACCAAAACGCTATTGGTGAAACATTGGATCGATTATAGTTTCTTTTATTATTTTCTTGGATCAGTTATGTTAGCACAAGCTGTGATGAAAAGAAAACTCTTTTTTTTGATACCAGATGAAAAGAAGACTTGTTAAGAAGGTATAAGAAAAAATAATATGAAAAGAAAGTTTCCTAATAATAAAGGTAAAAGTAAATTAGGAAAAAAGTAAAAGTTTGTTTCTTAGTTTATTTAGGTTACTTTTTTGTAATTAGGAAAATAGAGTCAAACTAAGTTTATGTCTAGTAAAGGGGTAGTGTATTGTGAAAATTGTAATATAATGTAGAAACACAAATCAGTTGGATTTTGTGAGAATATGTTGAGTGAGGAGTTTGTATTACCAGGTTTGAAAATAATAAAATTAAAGTTACCCATAACATTGTCTACTTTTTTTTTGGTCATCATAACATTGTCTACTTTGATTGGTAATTGTTTTTTCCTTTAAGTTATTTTAACCGTTAGAACAAATTGATCAATTGATACCAATTGATTCAGTGCGACATACTAACCATCTTTTCTTGATTTTTCCTCCCATCATCACATTCGTTCTCCGCCAACAATGGGAACTGGACAGAAAATATTTGAGTTTCATGACAAGCTGCTACTAGAACTATGGGAAGATATTTTTGTAAGGCTTCCCCTCATAAGCCTCGTTAGATGCAGGTGCGTTTGCAAATCATGGTGTTCTTTTATTCAATCCCCTAGTTTTGCTCTTAGGCAAACAACCCATAACCTTGATAAAAACAAAGATAATCTCCTTACCGTTGAATGTTCATGGCCATCTAAGTCAGACTCATATAAATGTTCATCGTTGATATCCACTGTCCGAAACCGCAACAATAATGCTCTAATTGATGAATTTGAATTAGGGTATGATGTACCTTTTGATCTTAGAGTTGTAGGTTATGTGAATGGTGTTTTGTGTGTAAGGTCTTCTCCATATCTGGACTTGACCCATCTGGTGTTGTCAAACCCTTCAATTCAGAAAAATATACCACTCCCATTGCCCAACATGTGTTATGTTAAGACGGTACGTTATGTCGAGCTTGCTATTGGGTATGATAATGTGAGAAATGATATCAAGCTGCTTGCCATTGCGTTCCCTTTCGAGAAAATCGAGGGAAGTGAGTTCCCCAAGCTGTTTGAGGTCTATGCAGTCGGCGAGAGATCATGGAGGAGTATTGATGTTGGGGGCGATCATGATGGTCTCTCCATGGAGTGGCACCCGCGAATGGTGTTTGTGAACGGGGCGGTCCACAAGGGATAGATGTTTTCTTGAGGATGATGAAACAGGGTATTCCCATGTTTTTGCATTCGACATGGGGAAAGAAGTAGTTAACTACATTGCGCTTCCAAAAATAGGTAAGCAAAGCAATTTCTATATGCGGTTTCCTGTGGTTTGTGAGGGAACACTCAGTGCACTAGACGCATTTGTGACATACTTTGACTTATGGGTTATGAAACAATATGGTGTTGAGGAGTCTTGGTCTAAACTTTACAAGATTGACATTTCTTTGGATAGGACAAACCTTGTGTGGTTTACAAATGATGGCGAGGTTCTGTATCGTGAAAAGAATAAATTGATGGCTTGCAATGTAAGGAAACCAGGGTCAAGGTCTCCCATTAACACAAATCGCAGGTTTGCCATTTTCACAGAAACTTTTGTTGAGAGCTTGCTTTTACTGGGATGACTAGATGAACGGAGATTGCGAAGAGAAGAAATATATGAGACACTGATGGCCGTAAACTGATTCAAGCTGTAGAAGGCAGATTTGACAAGTGTTGACGGTTTACCTGTAAGGAGACCAGACTATTTTTCTCCGTTTATTTTTTTACTTCAGTTTTGCATTAGACTGGTGATTTAAGCTCTATGCAACTATGCAAATATTTACTTCAGTACTGTATTAGACTTTTTGCGTTAGACACTACGGAGAGTATGTGATTGATTTTAGTAGTAGAACTGTTGCAGTGCAGAATGACATGCGCTAATGCGTTATATTGGTCTACTGATTTAATTTGGATGCTTAGATTCTTTATGATTTTCGCAATTCTTTGTATGTTATGCGCGCTGAGGAATTGTGCTTGAGGGCGTTAACATTACCAACATTTATGTAGGTGTGCGCCGTAGATCCCCCC
>ONZK01000435.1:37669-50787 GCA_900322385.1 Pharnaceum exiguum
TGAAGAAAAAATAGGGGTACGGTTCTTTTAATTTATTCATATCCATAAGCTCCAAGTTTCAACGCCCTTGTAATGTATGTGCGTGTGTCCTTGTTGTTCCTTGTCGGCGATCAAGCATAAGTTGTACATAATGGTGATAATGTTGTTGATGTAGGCTACATTAGCTCGAGTCACTCTCAAGTGTCAACCTTTTAGGCTCTTTGAGGCGAAAGGGTTGTAAATTTCATGTTGTGAATCAAAAGATGTATACTCAATTATTGCAAAGATGGCTGATAATTCTGTAGTGCTTGAAGTCCCTATATATGCAGTCATTTTTCATATGTAATGAGGTAGGTTAGTATGTAGTTCAGTCTATTTTTAGAATTGATACTTTTAGTATAATTTCACTCGAATCTATTTCCCCACTCCGATTCATATACACTACACTACATACGGAGTATAACTTTAGCTTGAGTGTGTCTGTAAGAAGCCAAGAATTTGGTGTTTTTTTATTATCATTATCAGCCCTAATTAGATCCAGCACTAGAAATTCCAGTACTGAGAAGAGATGAACATGTTAGAAGATTTGGGTAGAAAAAACACCCCTCAGACGGTTTGACCAGTGAAAAGACAAGCTTCATTATTGCTTCAATGATCAATCTCCTCGCACTCTACACCTTGGCCCTTGAGGGGCAGGTGGGCACTCGATGCACTTTTGTGGAGGAGCAGTGTGGCACTCGATGCTCTTTTGTGTAGTTTTATACTCGTACGTATGTTGATCACTGCTATCATAATCTCATACTCGCTCTCAATTAAGTTTTTGCTGTCAGTATTATTGCATAATACGGCAATAATACTGACATCAGAATGTTAACTTTCTGACATACAAAAGTTTATGGATACATCCCAGTCTAAGTTCAGTCCCGAAGTCAATCGTAAATCATATAGGTCATTTGTCATAGTTTTTGACGAGTGCTTTCCTTTCAGCGGGCCGGGGGCTTTGTTTCTCATAACGTTACATCTTCGATTGAACCTGACATATTGTTTGCCAACGTAGTTGAGCTGTAAATCTGTATGTTGTTGTTATAGCCTTATATAGTTATATAGGAATGGGAAGATACGAAGGTACAGTACTCAAAAGATGAAACTGATCTTGCGAGCATTACAAAGATTCCACTTCCAAATTAGTGCCCAACTGCCCATCAAGCTAAAATTCAGTGTTTGTTTTGCTGTACCACAATATATGTGACGGAGAGTGAGCACCTAAAAGTTGATTAGCTTTGTTTTCAGGAGCTTAAATGATTGATGATTAACAATATAATAATGTAGTTTAGTCTTGCCCGTACTGTTTAATGGGTTATGATTATTAGTGACTCCGCAGCTAGTAACAAGAATATGGTACTTTCCTCTCGGTACTTATATGTAGCTGATAATCAAATGTCCAGTTGTAAGGCCAATTAGTTAATTCTATCTATTTCCTCTTACTTCGAAGGAAAATTGTAAGCGTAAAATTATTTATCAGAAGCTCATACGAAGCTCTCGTTTCTGACTATGTCACCTCCTGCAATAAGTTGATCATGTGCCGTATCATGCCCTCTTCTTCAGAAAATCATATCATTTCGTAGTGTCAATAATTCTATCTTTCGATTCGGAATTCTGTGGACATGACTAGTTGAAGTTTAAAAATTGAAGTATCGCTGATACTATGTTTGAGTTATCCTTTTAGATATGTATTTTTTCTATTGTACCGAATGGATGGAATTGAGAGCACTATGAAAATTATCTGGATTTTTTTTTATCTCGTACATGGTAAATTGGTCATTAGTTCATTTTCTATGAAATGAAAGAATTATCTATATCTTTCAATTTTAGGTGATTATTAACTATAATAAAATGGCTATAAAAACCTTCCAATATATCTTATTTTTGGTGAAATTGTTGGAAGTCTATACTTCAATGCAACAATTGTTCAATCTCGGAAACAACCTCTTTTTTTTCTTAAAGCAGCAATAAGGTTATGTACATCCTGACTCCAAACATTCTCATTGAATAAGAATTTACACTCGATTGTTATTGTTATAGTATGGTGAATTGGTCATTGACACAACAAGTTTCACGACAAGAACAATGATGGAAAATGAAAAAAAGACAAGTATGGCAAACAAAAATTGACTTACATCACATGTGTCATTTGTGTGATAATCGATAGAACTTGTGTAACACTGTTTGGTAGAAATTTCCATTTTACTCCAAAACTATCACGATAAGTCGTAGTCTTTACCAAGAAGGGATAAGAAGATATGCACAAAGCATGCCATACATTACATTGACAGCCACCTTTTACTATCACTACCTCACCATTATTTTCACACTGCATCTAGCCATCTCAGGACAAGCAGATTATTTAAGTAGACAACACACATCCTACTTTGCCAGCTTAAGCAAAGTTAGCCCCAAATTGACACTAATATTTTACTCGATCAGCTCTTGTGATTAAAGTACTAATCATTCTTTTGAACCAACTATTATGGCAGGTCCCACGCGAATTTTCTCAGCATTTGGGCTCCACACGAATTCTATCCCATCCCCCCTACAATCTACGAGAGTTTTTGATCAAACAAACAATCATTCATACTCGCACCAATAACTCAATCATAAACCTTTGAGGCTCTGATACATACACTGTAACAAACAAACATATAATAGTACAAGAACTTAACGGATCACAACTAGAAAACGCGCAAACCAGCCTCAAACACCACCACCTTTCCATTTCTTTTCCTCTCTTTTCCCTTTTCCTTTCCATTTTCCTTGTCCTCTCCACAAAAATTGAATATTCAATTGTCAACCCTCTACCCTTCCCAACTGGCCAAGCATCATAATTTTATACTCTATTGTTATTATATTCCCCCAAGTTGACTTCAATCATTCCTCTCTATATATACACTCACCCACCCAAATTCCCCCCATCAAATTACAACATCTCATTATTTCTTCTCTCAACAAGAACAACATATGAACATCAGATAACTCCAAAACTACCAAACATTTCACAAAACTTTCATCAACCCAGATCATATTTCGCAAAACCCAACAAAACTTTATATTATACGAAATTAAAAGATGGGAAACTATGCTTCATGTGCGTTAACAGGGGTGAGTGGAAAACAGAGCAAAGCAGCAAAAGTGATATTTCCAAATGGAGAAATCAAGCAATTTCCACAAGCAACCAATGCAGCTGAGCTAATGCTAGAAATTCCAAACTATTTTCTCGTAAACTCCAAATCTTTACGTATCGGGAAGAGATTCTCAGCTTTGAACGCCGACGAGGAGCTTGAAAACTCGAATGTATACATAATGTTTCCAATGCAGAGAGTGAATTCATTCATCAGTGCAAATGACATGGGAGTTTTATACATGTTGGCTAAGCGCGGTTCTGCAGGGAAAGTTAGGGTGGTTCCGGCGAGTTCTAGTGAGATGGGGTCACCGGCGCGTGTTGAAGAAGGTGGCGCGTGTGAGAAGAAGTTGGGGTTGGAAGAGTTTTGCTCCGCAGAGTTCCAGCACCGGAAGTCGCTTTGCCGGTCTAAGAAGCCTTTGCTTGAGACTATTGTTGAAGAGCCTGTTTATTATACAAGGTGATCAGGCGTGAATTTGGAGGGAAAAGTATTTTTTTGAAGCTCTCTTTTGATTTTAGGTAAAAGGGAGATTAGGGTGGTGGTGAAATGTGATGATATATATGACATTTTAATGAAGGTTTAGAAGGGGTACGGTAAAAAGATTGAATTTGTAATGTAATATAAAGGGTGATTGTTTTTGGTTGTCTATGGCTTGTGTTCTTTTTATCTATGTTGGTTGAGTAATCACAACATAGTTTTCAACTTGTCATTGGAACTTGAATGCAAAACAAATGAAGATCGATGATTCAACAGCATATCTGTGCCTAGCTAATTAATTTGTTTTAATTAGCTTCTCATTTAACCTTTCTTCATCAAGTGATCGATATGATCTGTCTTCAGTATTTATTAGACAAGTTGTTCGTTTAACTTGTGCTATCGTTTTGCTTATGCTATCGTATAGATTATGTAACCAGTTTTGATATCGTTTAACTTATGCTAACGATCCGGTTATCGGCAGTTCAATTATATGCAAGCCAAGAATAAGTACTAGCTACAAGGAAGGATGCTTGTTATGAAATTCTGCCTAACTGGTATTAATCGATGTAGCAAAGATGTCTTCCTAATCTCCCATTTACCATAAGCCAAAGCTACGTACATGGAAGTAAAGGCTGAATTCATCGACGGGATTTCGAGTTAACAATATATTAGTATATATGAACTGTAATGAGAATGAGAATGAGAATGAATGATTTATCACACACATGTAAGGCTGGAAGCCCTTTCGTGTTTGTTTCTGCAGCCACAGTACCACACGTTATAAACCGTGTTGACTGTTGAATGTTGATGATTAACTATTGTTATAACTTAACTGTGGCTGTAAGGCGTTTGCTTAGCTTGATCAATGCTACGTTCACAGCTAGATTCAACTAGCGAATGGTTTGGCTGCATGCAACCATATAGTTGAGCTCTAACATTCAGATTTGATCATTATCTTTCACATTATTTTACAAAAATAAATGCTATTATTAGTACTCCATGTAACTTTGACAAGGCAATAGCTAGGCTACTGAGTCAAGACCTTGCTTGAGCTTGCATTGCTTTAAGCCTTTCTTTACGTTTTACCAACCAAGATGGCTCGGTGCACTCCAAGGATTTCTTCCTAATTGGAGGCTAACCTAGTTGCCTTGTCACTAATCTATCACTCTCGTTCCAAAGTCAAAAACTTACATATCCAATTTAACATATGGAACTTTTAACGAACTTACTTACATGTTTCCTGCTCATTGAGAGAGGCCGCTAGGTCGGTATTTTGTTTTGTAGTTTTATCAACATATTCTCCTAGACTCAGCTAATGGTTCTGGCGTGAAAAATGTTCAGTCACACAATCAACTACAGGTCTACAGATGACTGCAGGGTATGAGGCTATTCACTATCGAGACTAAGATGTCTCCTTCACCCTTTTAATTCTGGACAATGTACTCTGGATTTCAACTTAGCTGAAAAGGATACAATTGAATTATTGAAGTAATATTTCCTCCAAATATAAAAATAAGTAAATTTTGTTACCTAAACTAAATGCAAGCTAAGCTAATTACTTTTTCATAGAGAAATAAAAGAAATTTTTATGTGGTACACCTTAGTGTATTTAAAATTGTATATAGGTACCTAATAAAAACCAACAAGTCTTTGGTACACCGGGTGTACCGGTATACCTTATTTATTTATGACTAATTACAAAGGGACTGACTAATGGTATTAAAAATGTGACTAATGATAAATGTAGTAATACTAGTTATAAATTCACAAGGTGTACCCGTACACCCGGTGTACCTAAGAATTGGAGAATAAAAATAAATACATTTATGAAATGTGTTGGAATTTTTGTTAAAATACATTTGAGTAGTACTAAAAATACATTAGGGTGTAGATTTTCCCAAGATAAATTTTGCCAAATAAAAGAGATTGCAAGCAATACGGAGTTAAAGAAAACATAATGCTACTTTCATAACTCCACTTTCGATTAGGTTACTTGTAAATTACTGTTTCTGTCAACATCTCCTTTCTAGTTCCTGAATTTTCAAGAATGCCGAAAGACAAGCTTTCACATAATGCGTGCCACTGTCTAACTTTTTTTTTTATAACCACAATGGGATGATTCTACGTACATTCAATGATCAGACACAAACTTCCAATTTGTCAACGAACTTTATATAGATAACTTGCATTTGCTTTGCCACTTCTTGACTTTGTTACGAGTTTAATTTGTTTCTTTTTTACCATCAACTGGATTTTTCCAATCACGGCTTAGTACACTGCCTATAGTTTAGTCTTTCTTGAATTGGTGGAAAATATGTGTCAGCTCGCCGTGTCGCTCCTTAATATGACAAACTTAATTTAGATTGCAAGGGTCACCCAAGTTTTTTCCAAACATAATTGATGCACATAAACCTTTATGTATGTGATTGTAGACTGTTTTATCAAAAGCACTACTAACCTATCTTTTGCAAACTATGAACAATTTTCTTTAACTGAGCAGGCCCTTAATCCCTTATTCATCAGTAAGGTATACGACCCGAATTGAGTCTAGATGTAATCAAAGCATAGCTTCGGTAACGAGACGGCAAATAAAAAATGACATTACAAGTGTCGTTGATTTACATGTATAATGTATACGGTGTATATGATAGAAATTTGAAAAGCACCTCTGACTTCTCGTATGATCAAATTTTATATTGTAAACCTAGGTGTACTTGAATAGGCAAAAGTGGCATTTTACAGAAAACCTACATTAAAAATAAATAGTGAAACAAAAAATACTGATCAAAATAAAACCAACAAATCTTTGATACACCAAGTGTATTACTGACTAATTGCATCATAAAGTGACTAATGAGGTCTGTGTTATAATGCTTTAACAAAAAAAAACGGTAAACTTAACTTACATATGATATACATAAGAATTGAAGTAATAAAATAGTAGAACGATAAAAAAAACAAAGGGAGTAATAATCATGAGAAAAAATTGTGTGAACTGTTTCATATATGAGACTCGGTAAGGGGGGTCATTATTATGTAGTAGATGGGTCATTATTGTGTAAACGAGGGGTTATTATTGTGTAGTTGGGGATCATTATAACTAAGATTATCCATAAAAGTGCTTTATATTTTTCATCTCATTCTCCTTCCTCTTTCTCCATTTCCTACATAAAACAACTACCTAAAACTATGAAGGCCTGTAAGAAGAGAGAGTTGCTCAAGTGGTAAAGAGCACACCTTCAACCCTTAAGGTTAGGGGTTCGATTCTTACCGGCCTCTGTGCCTCCCTTTACACAAAAAACTATGAAGGACTCACACAATGGCCAAAAGTAAAAGCCTAATTTGATACAAATTTACAAAATAAAAACACTTTTAGTGTAAAACTTGACCAAACACACTCAAGTGTCAAGTCTCCTATATAAAACGAAGAGCTTTTGCCAAACATGGTCATACTATTAAACTAAAAAAAAGAAGGCTTTTGGACCTTCATTTGGTGTTGATTCGATATGGGTTTGCTTACCACGACGTTTTTTCATTAATGGGCTTGAGTTGCTTGTCATAGTATCCTTAGACCTTAGCTACATTTTGTGGCCCATGTAGATATCGCAGTTCAAACAGCATTATGACTGATGAGTTTCGACCCACCAAACCAGATACATCACCATCAACTCATATGCCATTACTTCCCAAGATAAGAAAACCTTTAGTGCCTAGTTGCGTATAACGGTATAAAACAACAATACTTCCGAGACTACGGATCGGACTACGGATAAGACATATGTAAACTGACGTGGTCCGTGGGTCGACGGCACTCGACCTTTATGAATGAGTTGGAAATTAAATTCAGGCCCAGATCTAGTGATTCCCATTTTTAATTTTGGAAAATTTTGTGTACCTCTTTTAAGACTGATTAGTGATATGATCAACGGAGGATCATTATTGATCACCGATGGGTTATTAATGAGCAATCAACCTTTTTTGTCACTAACCCTAACCTATGTACGTGTTTACATAAGATTATTGTTAGGAATTTAGCTTCATAATAACATCAAAACACACACGAGATTTGACTGGTGGTTTGGACCACCACACCTTCTTTATTAACAACTTCAAACGACTACAATAATACTGCTAATAACTACTAATAACTGCTAACATAAACTACTAATAACTGCTACCACACTGCAATATTCTTCCTTAGCTTTATCAACGGGAAAGCCCCAAAACCGACTTTGGCTTTATGAACGGGAAAGCCCCAAAACCATTACCTTCTTCAATCTTCATTTCAATAGGGAGATACTCCCCCTTAGGCCAAAGCCTCTTCCACAATCTTCATCTCCTAACCCGCATTAGCTCTTTAGGGACAAAGCTATAAACCCCTCTTCTAACGAGACCTCTTCCTAGATCTCGAGTACGAAGCCACTTTCTTCTATATGTCTGCCTCAATATATATAGGCTACTCAAAAGAAAACCTACTTCAATTAGGACTAGAAAACAATAATATTCTTCCTAATATTATTATTTCCCAATACTAATTAGTCGTACACATTCACCGCCTAGCTCTTCTTTTTCTTTTTTCTCCCTCGGCAATTCTCCTCTCCGTACTAGTCACTTCACGTAACTATTCCTCCAACACCAAGCATCACACGCGGCCCACCAATCTCCAAATTCTACTAAAACACCATTGCATGTAAACTTCTTCCAATATAAAATTAACGTGAGCTTGTATCTCACAATTATGTTTTTTTTGTTTGTCCCAGAGTTATACACATGTTGAAGTATGTTATTTGAGTTGTTTGGAAGAGAGCACATCGAATAGCAAATTGAACCACTATGGCACTAATATTGTATAATACACATTTATTTTTTGGGACGGAGGTAGTAATCGCTTAATCAAACCTGCTAATGTGATATATACTATGATCAAATCAAATTTGATGTATCTTCCAAGTGGCAACACCAAAACAAAACAAAATGATGTTTCTAATCACTCCAGCTGTTTAACTACTTTGTTGGACAAAATTAACTGAAAGTAAGTTCAAATGAGTTGCTATCAGTGTAACTCGAAAAATTAGGATGAATAAATACATGGACTTAGATGGAGATACTGTCTACAAGATTTTATTCTCAAACGTAACGACGAATGGGCAATTATGAAGGGCCGCATGGACGGTGGGGGAAATGAATATTCTCTTATACTGAGATACCGTATATGATAAGTCGCAACCTTAATTAGCGTCCCTGTTACAACCATCAAATCATCATCAGCACTTTCAGCTCACGGACCAAAGTCTGTTAGATTGTGAATGATACGGTTGTTAACATAGAAACATAAATTAGATACTCGTGATTATATTAACCTTCTAGCAACCATCATAGCTTGAAAAGGGAAAACATGTATCAATTATCTACCGTAATTAGCAAATACAGTAGTGTAGAGCCGCATGGGCGGTGAGGATTAATTGAAGGCATACCTTAATTGAACATTGTCTTTTCATAGTTCTAAGTTTTTTTGTATTCGTGTTTGATGCATAGCCGACCCTCTCTAATGGTTGTTAAGGTAGTAATTAGGAGTAGTTAAAGGCGAAGATTATGTTGAACGTGAGTGGTGTAACTATGATTAATATCAGCAAAGATTCGTTTGCTCTCAAAAGTGACGGCTAAAAAGAAAGTCTTTGATAACTTCGTGCTCGACATTTCAATGAAAACCACGTCTGAACGGCCAAGTGACGAAATTAAATCTACATGATCACGACTCTTTTTCTTTTTTTTTTTTGATAAACTTGATCTAGACTTCTTACAATAAAATTCGTAGTATTTTATTCGTAGAATATATGAATTTTCTTGCACCTTTTGACATAGGATGATAGGAAGTGCACAAATAAGTAAAGGACGACTCGCTAATAATAACTCCATTAGCCATTTACCTCCATCAGAATATTAAACAAGACGCTTTTCAGCATTTGAGGGCGTTTTGCACTTATGCGGTTATGCTTGTGCTATTTGACGAGTTCCCACCATTCCCTTATGTATGTTGATTCAATTTTGTATTCGGAGTACATGACAAGAAAATAACGAAAAGGTCCTTTTATATTACATTAAGTTGGCTTCTCCGACTTTGTTTACTTGAGAAAAAGAGGCTTCAGAACGTGATCAGACGGCCATAGAGAACATTCCTAATCCTAATTGCTTTCCAAACTTATGCCTGATGTTTTGCGGGTTGAATAAAGTGAACTATAAAGGAGTATTTGTGCTAAAACTAACTCGAATTTAGTAAAATTATCGAGAGATGTCTATTCATTTCAAAAACAAAATTGTAACATCAAAAAAAAAATGTATTAAGACTAGTCAATTGGAAAATATCGACGCCAAATTGTAAATCACGAAAGTAAGAAATGTAGTACGTGAATTGTTAGTGTCCAGCCTGATATGAAACTGTGTACTTCAAATTTTCAATCAAGAAGACTAATATACCAACGAATCTACCGAATATAATCCTCATTCAATCACTCATCGGATCGAGTTCATTATTGTTAATTACTACGAGTACCATAATAATAACAAAGAAAAACGATCGAGTAAAAGTTAGCTTAGCAACCGCAATGCAACTTCCTCAACTGCTAGAGGCCCACAACGAACTTAGATTCTGAGACGGAGTCCCTATCAGCTTATTACTTTAATCATGTTATAATCTTGTGATTATATTCCCTCTCATGGGAAGAGGCCTGCACAAAGTCATCCATTATATTACGCCAAAGTCTTGTTTTCTCCTACTACATACATTTTCATTTTTAATCTTATTAAGCTGCTGGCTAGCTAGAATATCCTCTCAAATCATTCCCTGATGGAAAACTCAATGTTTTCGTCCCCTAGGAACTGTCTTTCTCCATCAAAATCAGACGATGATGCTCCTGAAGAGAGCGGCTGGACCGAGTACCTCGAAAACTATTCATACAATGGAGGAGTACGTACTGATGATGATGAGCAAGAAGACAATTCAAGCTATATGTCTTCTTCTATGGTGAGTGATGCAGGTTCAGGTCCTGAATGGAAACATAAGAATAGCATCGATGATCATCATTTGTCTCCAGCAGTATGGTCATCCCTAGGTGGCCTGCCCAATGTGCCCAAGAAACTTAGCTTCAAAAATAAGAGAACTCAAAAGATATCTCATGATGATTCCTTGGAGGACACTGCTTCTTCTCCTGTCAATAGCCCTAAGGTAAATGAGCAATAATTTTTTCTCCTTAGAAAATGAACTTTCACTTTGTTGATCACTTTAAAGGATGATCATAATTTTTGTTCAACAGATAACAATGAGTTTCAAGAGGATGGACATTAATGCCAGAAAGGCAGATGACTTTCAGGATTATTATATGGTAATCATCTAGCTTTGCTACGTACTTTTCCTGTTATATTCGCTAATAGCAAAGGTCTCATTTGCAAAGTACTAGTTTCTTCAAGAAAGATTGTCAGATTCTTATACTTTTTTCTTTACTTTCAGCATTTCACTTTACATGAATTCCTTATGTTTACGAATTTCATTGTGCTCACAGGACATAGGAAGAGCAATTGATGAGCAAGCAGAATACAAGGAGATAGACAATGGCGCGGAATTTGTTGCCACGAATCCTAACTGTGATGCTGGGTTTACAGAATTGAAGAAGAAGGGCTTGTGCTTAGTACCTGTGTCAATGGCCGCCAATTATATAGGTTGATGCATGGTTGCTGTCTCTGAAGTCTAATCAGGAAGTTTGTGGTTGATAATTTATTAGTTTACTTCCTCTACTCCGGAAGTTTATGTAAATACAAATTAGTAAAGCACTCAACTCCTGTACTTGTGAACAATATTTGTTACTGCTAATCTACTGTCGTGTAAAGCCCTTAGGCTCTCATGTGAATGTCATCACAGCTTAGAAATATGTTTGTAGATACTGCCATGGAAATACTCCACCCCTTGAATTATGCACAATGTGAATATGAATTTAAGAAATCTCTCAAATTGAGGTGGAATTTGAGCTTGTGTACATCCTGACCCCAAGCGGAATTTACACTCGGTTGTTGTTGTACATGCTTCGAACGAAAATCGCGAAAAATTTGTTAACGTTTCTGTGGGATGGGTTACTTGCTTTGTCTATCACATAGCCAAGATTATCACCGCATGAAACTTTGGAGTAACTTCAGCAATAAATACGCCACTCATAGTAAATTAGTAATTGCAGCACAACGGGCGAAGATTGACAATAAACAGAAATTCATTGCTTCATACAAGATGAATAATATTACAAGCGATGAAGCAATGCTTCTTCAGTCCAAAGTGGAGTCATCTATGACTCCTCTAGTATCTTGGCTGAAAATAAAATTTTCCATCAGAAGAAGGCCATACAACAGGTAACCTACTTGCAGTACCACCTGATTTTCGTGAAGTTTTCCTATTCAAATGTGTTATGTGGCAACAATCTTATTACAAGCAAAACAACACAACAATACTCTTCATCTAATAAGGACCAAGAGTATAAATCAGTAGCACTGGACACGCCAACAGACTGCAGGACTCTTTCATTGGTCAGCAGTTGGTTCCTCTGTGGGAGAACTTCCTCCTTCTACAAAGAGAGTCAAAAGTTAAAGACTTTAGTCGACTAAGGGAAGAGATGTTCTGAATAAAGACAAACAGATAGGTCAAAGTTACTAAAATACAACTTACCTTCGCCTTCTGCTGGTGCACAAGGAGATTTCCGGTATCTTGTTTGTTGTTGAGTGGGCTGAAACAGAAAGAAATCCTAAGTAATCATGAAAAGTAAAAACAAGGCATGGGAATGAAGCTCAACGAGCAACAGTGTACATCAGCCTTGCATGAGTGCAACCCTTGGCACGCACATGCTGGATTTTAGAAGGTGCAAAGCGTAACAAGGGCATGGAGCAAATGCACGCCTTTTGGCTGCAAGGCAACTGGTTCTTTAGTGCCTAGGTGCGACCAGCGTGTGCCTGAGGCCATAAGCACTTGACTACAGGTGTAAGCATGCCTTCTAATTATACATTTTCTCCGCATTACACCTCAATTACCCATGTTGAATCAATTTGATCCACACAAATGGACATAACAAGAATTCTCAATCAATTGTGAACTCTGAAGCTAATAGGTCAACAGCTCTGGCTCATATAGTCATATACTCATATGACAAGTCTTTTCCATGTTGGCACTTCTAAGTTGAAATTATACCCTATCTGAGATAAAGCTATAAAGGAACGCAAGACCATACAACCCACTGTTCAATTAAAGGCAAATCTGAAGGTTATTACGGAAACAGTAAAAGCAATCAGCAATTAGTAGATCCTAGCTTTGCTCACTAAACATTCTCAATGAGTAACGAACACCGGTCAGCAGGGTAAAGTTAGTGTTGGCTAATTTGTCCCGAAGCTACCAATTACCTTATCTTTTTTACTTCTTTTTTTTTTTTTTTTTTTTTTTTGGGGGGGGGGGGGGGG
>ONZK01000436.1:0-14943 GCA_900322385.1 Pharnaceum exiguum
TATAAGGGTCATTTTTCAGTTGTATAGGGGGTCATTTTTCAGTTGTATGGGGGTCATTTTTTAGTTTTTAACTTGAGTTGTATGGGGTCATTTTTCAGTTGTATGGGGGTCATTTTTTAGTTTTTAACTTGAGTTGTATGGGGTCATTTTTCATTTGTAAAGACTTGAAAAAAAATTGAAAAAAAAACATTTTTTTTTTTTTTGGGTCATTTGGCCAAACCCGTCTCACACTAACTTAGTGTGAGACGGGTGTACACAAATTTTTCTATTTAAAAATATGGTATTCTTAGACAAAAATGATTTCAATTTCATAAATATTTAATAGTCAACTGGCCTCGCATTTATATTTTTGCACTAGGCCTCCAGATATGACGTATGACCCTACTTTCATCCTGCAAGTCTTTGGTACACCAAGTGTACGTATACGTATACCAGATGAATTTGTAACTAATAATAAAAGTACTAACTTAACGGTCAAACACTAAAAATCTAACGGCATCAACCCTCAGGTCACCAAAAAAATAATATCCAAACCTCGGGACACCAATTCATAATTAGGCCAAACCTTAGGGCATCAAAACGTAAAATATCCTATATTGTAATACTAGTTATAAATTCATTCGGTGTACGTGTACACCGGGTGTACCTAATAATTGTAGACTTTCATCGGTCAAGTAGTAATAGTTAAGCATAAACATAAATGTGTACTTACTTTGAAGCATATATGCAATAGAAATTGAATATAATATTGTCAAAGATTGTTCGGTTAGACTACAACAACAACAACAATCGAGTATAAATCCCCATCAGGGGGTACTCGGGTCAGGATGTACGCAACCTTACCCTTGTTTAAGAAAACAGAGAGGTTGTTTCCGAGATTGACCAATTGCTGCATTGAAGTATTGACTTGCAACAACTTCACCAAAAATAAGAAGTATTGGACGGTTAGTCTGTCCTCGATTTTCCATTCAATTACTGTTAAAACCTCGACTTTCTAAATCTTAAAAGATTACTAAAATCAATAAACTACCGATCTTAAATTCCAGAAAGATATAGAGACAAAAATTAGTGGGTCATTGACCCAGAGGATTAGAGAAGTTTATTAAGGGCAAGATTATCCCTTCAACTTTAGTGGGTTGCAAGGGAGTTGCAACCACAGTTGCAGGGATAATCTCCTTACAACTTTGGCAAAGTTGAATACCTCACCTTGCAACTTTCATTAAATGATTCTTCATTATTTTATTAATTTTTTCTCAAAATTATACACATCCAAACTCCTTTTAAAAAATAAAATATTTAAAAATTAGATGAGAAAATAAATGTGCACAGGTTTAAAGGAGTTGTAACAAAGTTGTAGGGATAATGTGGAAGTGAAACTAGAGTTGTAAGCTGATGTGGCATGTATAGAAATTTGTGTAGAGTTGCAAGTAAGTTGTAGGGATAAACTTGCCCTAACTAGAGTATAGAAGATTTGCGGGAATTACAAACTTATGCGATAGATAATGACCGTTATTCTTGTGCTACGTGTAGTACAAAGAAGTTCCCTACTTTAAATGTGCCAAGCTTATGGAGAAGGCGAAGGGCTATTTCGGGCATTTTAGAGTTAAAGTTTACTTAATTTTACAAAATTGAACTTAACTAAACTTAAAAAAACTAAAACTTTTTTTTAAAATTGTTTTGACACTCAAACACATATCAATAACATACTAATAACTATGAGTTGTCTTGATCAAAATTTATGGCGTTCGCAAGTTACGAAATGAACTGCGAAATACTGAACTAAACTAAATGAAAGTGAACTGAACTGAACTGAGCTTAAATTGTAAATAAAAAAACATGCTCATTTTCTCGAAAAAATATTTATTATGTTTTCTAATTATGAGTCGTATGAACGCTTCCGAAAAAATAAGGGTTAACATTTATCTGAAGGTTAAGAAGAAAGCTGTAAAACGCCTAAATATTCCGTACTAATTTTTTTTTTGAAAAAGGTACATCGAAAACAATGGGGCCCCATCTCGGGGATTATAACACCCAAAGTATAAAAGAAACTACCGAACTTTTAGAAGCGAAAAGTATTTGTAGTAATAAGATAAGCAATTAATAAACTTTTTGACATTAGTTGTATGAGACTTGTAGGTACGAAGAATATATTAGTGGGCTGCAGTTATTTTGATATACAAAAAGTTTACAACCATATATGATCACATTCTGAATTCTTGTAGACTCAAGTCTAATCTAAGGATTTTGGAGAATACAAGAGGATAATAAAGCATAGGAGAAGACACTCTCTACAAGTTTATATCTCCTTCATACGAATGCTAATCATTAATTAAAAAAATCATTAATTAAAAAATAATGTTCGTGATTTCTTAATGCTCATTCCAACCGTAGCAAGTCTTTTCTCCATCCAAGAAGTGAGCGTTGACCAAACAAGGGCCGGATTTCTTAATCCTCCACTCACAAAATTTTGGGCAGTGATCAGTATCTCTGGCTTGATCATAAATGTCAAATTCATGAACCTTATTATCAAAAGTGAAACTGCAAAAAAACAGTGTACCTCCCCAGAAATTAGGCGTAAAGCCTAAATCATACGAATTGTCAACAGCCACTAGATGATCACCAAGATCATTGTCCTTGGATTTGCAATGCACTCGAAGCTGTTCGCCCCCACCTAAACCATTTGTAATTCGGATGTCGACTTTCTTTAAGAAAAATTGAGCCTCCGTTCCGCTAGCAAATATCAATGAAATCACAACCATGATCAAAATGATTACATTGTTCTGGAAGAGTTGTTGCTTCATCTTTGAGGATCAGAAAACAATACCAAAGTTTAAAAACTAAATTATGTAAGAATGTTAAAATGTATTCATATTTACATATTTTGTTGCTATTTTTATATTGTGATAGTGAATATAGGCCACCAATTAAACCGGGATGTCATTCAATGGATAAAACTTGTGCAAGTTCTGGAAAGATGAATCACGAATTAGCGTGATAAACTGATGGGTGACACATATCAAGGTAAATGAGCCTTTTTATAGCTACGAGTTTTCATCCACGACTAGTATTATTAGATAACCGATAGATGTCCGATGGACACAAGAAAGTTCAATATACAGTCCATGTCCAATGATATTCAGAATTCTTTTTTTTTTTAATTTCTCAGTTATCCACATTTGATGACTAATACCTCGCCCCACAGTCAGCGCACTTAGCGGTAGGAGGTTGCCAAATGAGTTTATCAATTTGCAATAGTTGGGATTCGAACGCACAACCACTTGTTTAAGAGACGAAGTGTTGAACCAATAGGCCAACCCAACTTGGTTATGATATTCAGTATTCAAAACATGAAAATTCTTTAATTACATCACGTGAATAAAAAATAAGTTAGGTTTTGTTTGGTTGAACAAAAAGTGCTTAGTCTAATTTGATTCAATGTAGTTCAACTGTACGTTTAATCTTTAATTGGATCACGTTTGGTAAAATAGTCAAATAGTCTTGCACCACAGTAGAAAAGTTCCTTCTCAATCTGAAACATATTTGGGATATTTTTTTTGTTGTTATAATCTATATTTTTTTTGTTGAATATCTTCCTCATTTCTTTCCAAATATCAGTTGTTGTTCTACATCACTATATATCTTTGTCAAGCATGATAAAAGAACACTCTTGATCTTCTCAATGTTATTTTAATTTCTCATTAGTGTAGGCGTGTAGCGTACCAAGATTTAACCAACTTTTCGCACTTTTTCCATTATATCCCAAGCAGTGTATCAATTGGCCGGTTTTGTTATGTTTTTCATGTGTGAGGTGAAGGGTGTATTATCCCATATTAGAGAAAGACGGGGGAGACTCATGAGATTTATCTGCATCCACTATCTCTTCCATAGTCATGGACTCATGGGCCTACCCAGTAGGCACAACACATTATATGCAAGAACCATAAAGGCACCTTAGATTGTTACTTGTAAATTACAATGAGTACTGAAATGTCCACTGATCCCTCCCAATTGTCGGATTGATGGATATATTATTGTTCATGGTTGTGATCAATCAATGAAAGAATTCTTTGTTTAGACAAATTTCTTGTAGAAAGTGTGGATTGGAGCAGCACTAACACAACCTTCAAGCAAGACGATTATAACTAACAAAAAAATTCAATGACAATCACAAGAAACTAATTAATGATGTCCATCGATCACTCCATAACATAAGAGAAATTTCAATCGAACTCTTTAGTTGAGAGGGCAATCGAGAAACAACAACGTCAACGTCGAGCTCATTTGCTTATAACTCTCCAAGAACAATGATCACTTGGGTCATTGGATCTACTCATTTTGAGAAGCGAAAGTTGAGCAAATATTTCTTTTGAAATCTCAAATTTTGGAAAATTTTGGAACAAGAAAATTTGTAAAAATAAAGTCGAATTACATCTTACACTGGAGTATCTACCACCGAATATCTCTCAATTATAAATATTGGACACTTAATTTTTTTAAGGGGTGTGCCTAAAATGAAAAGGAAAACCTGAGTATACGTAAGTTCTCACAAATAAAACAATTCAGCCCAATTTATTTCACATTTTGATGGAGGTTATTTTACTCATTTATTGATAAACACAAAATTATTGTTACATATTTTGTACAGTCTTACAATGACTTGATGTACTACTTTGAATTAGAATAAAAGAAATACAAAAACGAAAAAGAAACGTTACTCCGATGATCACATCTCTGCTTAAAATGGGATGGACAGAGGCTTAGAGCTGCACTATATATATTGCCTTCATATACTCCTAATGAGCTACGTTTAATGACTTATTATTATATTCATACTTATTTAACCCCATGAATGTCCTTATATTGGCTATATATGCTTTAGACCTTCACTCGAAAATCAAAGATTTTCTCTAAACTTGTAGCAAGCGGCGTCAGAACTAGTTCGTCCATTCCACCTGCACGGGCCTGATTCCTTGATTTCCCAACGGCAATTCTTCCTGCACTGCAAATCTTTCCCAATATCTCCATCATCCCTTTTAGAGGAGTATACATCAAACCAATGTAGCTTATTATCAAAGGTGAATCCACAGAAAAATAACGTGTTGCCAAAAAAACCTCGGCCAAATTTAAAATCATATGTCTGTCCAGGGGCGAGCTTGTGCGCACCTAGATCATCGTCCTTTGATTTGCAATGTACTAACAGCTCCTTATTACCGCTCAACCTATTGGTTATGTGAACTCTTGTTGACGTATCAAATAACCCTGCCTTGCAAACTTGAACGAGAGATAATAGCATCATCATCATCAAGATGATTACTTGCTTCTTGCTCAGAAATCCTTGACCTGTCATTTTTTTTCTTATTTTTGATTGAGAGTACTTGTTCAAAGACAAAATTGCTCTTTATTATGAAAATGGGGTAAATATTTAAGCTGTTTAGATGCGGTAGTACTTGTGATTAACATAGCCATTCTAATTTTATTTTCATGGACATTAACTCCAATGAAAGAGGGGTCGTAAACTTATGTGCCATAAAGCGAATTTTAAGGCCGGCCTACAGCACATTTTCTAAATACAACTTAAAAACGAAGATTGTAACAAGCAATAATTATTTTAGTCAAACATGAACGACTTAAAAGCGAAGATTGTAACAAGCAATAAGACAATAACAAACTAAGAATAAAAAACTTTATTTGTTTTGATGGAAAGTAGTCTAGAACCAGACCATTTGTACACATAGTCGTTCTTTTGATTCGAGTAATGTCTTGCACTAACATTTTATTGAACAACTGATGAAGCAGCATGTTTCATTGACATCACAACGATTTATTGATTCCAACCATAACATTTGGGCTCGTCATCTGGAATTTGCAAGCAAGGGCCAGATTCTTTGATTTGCCAATAACAGTCATAGCAAGTGTTGACGTCGCGAGCAAAATCATAGATATCAAACTTGTGCACAGTACCATCAAAAGTAAAGCCACAAAAGTACAAAGTTACGGCATAAAAGGCCGAATTGAAAGAAAACTCGTAATAGTCTCCTGGTGCCACTGTATGGTCGCCAAGGTCGTCATCCTTGGATTTACAGTGCACCAATAGGCTTTTCCCGTTGCTCAATGCATTATATGTTCGAACATGGTTCTTTGCCTCACTCAAGCTAATAAACATCGAGGTTATCATAATAGTTGCGAATATTTGTTTGGTGAATATACTCATTGTCATGTCTGTGAGATTTACCTTCTATCTGATAGATTGGTGAACGATGAGGATTTTTTTAATGTAACTTGTATTTCATAGTGGTTTAGATGAGATTATATATAGAGAGGTGTAGTAAATTTTTCATCTAGTAAGGTATATCAGTTGATATTCCTTCTTATTAAAAACGGCTTCCTACTTATTATTATTGTCAATAAATAATGCTAGTGGTAACTAATGAGCCATTGCTAAGTAACGTTGCTGAACATCTCATCTTTCTAAATTCTCATCAATTGATGAAGCTTTCTTAATCAATTTTCTTTGAACCTTTTTATTTCATCGTCTGTTTACTGAGGTATTGTCAAGTTAATGATCAAGTGTTTAATAGTTAATAAATTGTAAATGTCAGTAAATTTCTCATTGATGGAAAAGTTTAAGGAAATCAGTAAGCTACTGGAGTGGCATGAGAAAAAAGGGAACTTGTTAAATTCTTGTTTAAGTAAATGTCATTTCGTTTATTGTTAAAGTCTTTTGCGTTGCTCTGATCCTGCGCTTGTCTTCAATAAGACGACGGATATTCATCTCCTTCATTCGCTTTTGACTGCGCAAGATAAAAAAGAACTTGTATAGAAAATCATGTACGAGTACGGATCGAGGGGTAATTAAGCTACGGGTGACCACCTTAGGTCGGGACTGATTGCCTAGCAACTAGAACTGAGCTTTAACTTGGATTTAGCGTTGTTTTACAAGTACACATTGTACACCACCGCAACTACTAAGAATAAAATACTGCACATAAAGAACGGTCAATTCAACTAAGGACAGACACATACTGTTCATCTTACATTATTATTGAATGAATTGAATCAGCGGTGTGTACAAAATAGTGCTATATATCCTAGCAAATAGATCGACCTATGATAAATTGAATTGATATAAATTAATGGAGTAACAACATATACAAACTATGATCCACGGCCATTCTAAAACTCAGGCCGTTAATCAACCCTTTCAAGCTAAGACTCAATAAATACGTACAAATAAACTTTGTAGGATAGAAGCAATTAACTATAGCTTGATGATTTTATCAGCTACCTCAGCAAAGTGTAGACTAAGCAAAACGACCGAAGTAGGAACACTCATAGTGAACAAGGCCAAGGCACCAAGGGCAACACTAGGCCTAGTGTTCATCAATTGAGATTGAACCAACCCCAAAGCCATGCATATATATTCATCATACTTGGCATATATTTCCTTCTCCCAATTCATCCACTCGGTAGGAGGCTCGTAGTTTCTTTCTACAACCTTCATCTCGTGGATCCTTTTTCTTAAGACGATCATGTTCTCGTCAACTAGTCTTCCTTGGTATTGTGACGACCCATACGAGCTGCTCCTCTTAAGGGCCGAACAGACTTTCATCGTGGTAAGTCTTGATTTGGGTTTTGATCTCGTGCCTAGAGGGGAGAAGGGGGAGAGCAATGTGGTGCTGCTTGAAGGCATACAGGTGATACTCATGTTGGTTAATCTTGTAAGAGGAAAGTGAGGTTGTAAGTATATGTATGATGTATTGATGTTACATAAACGGCTTATACTAATTATTAAGATGGTCTAGGTAGAGCGGAGAGTCTCAATACTTATAGGATTAGAGGATTGAAGATTATAGATCTAATCTCGTGAAGACATAATGTAGCGACACGCTTATGGAAGTTAGTGTGCTGATGATTAATGTATAAAGGGCGGTGCGATGTGTCAGTTTGTAATTGGAGACTGGTAGTGATCTACATCGAGATAAGTTTATACTAGCAATTATGGCGGCCCGTTGGTGCATTATGCTTTGCAACGGGAGGAAATTATAGTGATTTCTGGTTGCTGATTCGAGGAAATTGATCAGAAACTAGTTAAATAAGGTCTAAGGACAAGAAGAAAATGTTTTTAAAATTAAGATTCCACCTGAAATGTAGGTACTAGGAAAGGAAAATTAAATGGGAAGCTCAGCACTCAGCAGACGCGGCGATCAATTTGGAATAGCATATGGCATGGGCCATCGGCATTATCACCTGTATGTTGTAGACTTGTAGTTAGTCAGCTCACATGGGGAGCTTAATTGCATTATGAGATGATTATGAGGCTATGATGAGCAGACTACCTAAATTAAAGTCGAAGAAAAAGAAGAAAAAGAAGTCAAACCAAACAACCAATAATGTTGGAGTATCATAGTAAGAAATTCTCCGTCTAATCCACAATCATCTCTCACCCTCTTATAATAGCTTCGAGAATGCTATAATAAAAATTAGTTGGGAGTGTAAAAAACTAAAAATTTCATGTACGTAATTGGAACAATAGAAAATGTAATGTCAACTTCACCCTTGTAGTTACTAGTTAAATAGTTGACATTACATTCCGTTGTGCTGCTGGTACCAGTTCCTCCACAGACTGCTAATCTGCTATAGAGTAGTTGCTCGTTGACCTCACAAGACGCGCTTCATACAGGAGTGTTGAGAGGTGATCTTGAGCTTTGCCTCTTTGTGTACTTGAGTTTCCGCGAATGTCATTGTTTTTTTTTTTGGCAAAGACTAATGTCATTGTTAATCGTCTGAAAGAAGGGAATTTTACTCATTCAAGTAGTCATTAACGGCTACACGGGTCTCGGATATTGGATTGCTATTGTACGTTCATCCGACACATTATGGAGGACTGTTGATGATGAGATTCATCTTGTAGGATCGAGAGTTCAAGGTGCAACATGATTATAGTGACCCTTTACCAAATTGTTTTGATCAAAAATTTTGTGACAAGAAATAGACGGGGGATACTTCAAATATACTCCGTAGTAGTGTCTGTTTTTCCATCTCTCATCCTACCAATTGAGGGCGGTATCTTGCAATGATATTCGTTTTGCATGGATCTTTCTAGGTGAACTTGTATTGGTATTTGGCAATCGAGGTGTTCTTAATCAAACGGCTCCCAGGTGATTTGGTGTTGTGCAATTTGCGTATTTGACGACTTGTACTCGTCCTTTTCCCCTTGATTTAGGTTTTCCAATGAGGTTCTTAGCTGTGATTACCTTGCAAATAGTTACCAAAGCATTAGCCCTCACATGGATGAGCTAGATGAGCAACTAATCACCAGTCCAGTTCCAATAGTACTCTCAATCTATCTCTGCCCTGGCTCTAACAACGAAGCCGTAGATAGAAATAGAAACAAAAAAGAGTCACAGTACTATTCACTAGTAACAATGCAAGCCATTTAACCCCCCCAAAAAAGTCCATGTAAACCATTTTCTCCCTGCAGAAATGACAGTTTAGTTTTTGCCAAACTTGGGTCATACTACCATCACATTCTAAGGGCAAAACATGAGTATGAGTGTATGACTGTATGAGCATAAAAGTCAACATCAACTCATCAAGGAAATTTGAATTTCATTTATCAACAGCCTTGAACGCTGTGTGAGAAACAATAGAAAGGTAGGATTGAATAAGAGCATCAAGGGCCAGAGCTTTAAAGGCATCTATGTACATCTGAAGTTCTATACACAGGCTTTTAAATACTTTTCTGTGGGACAACTGGACAAGCCACAATTGAGCTATGATTTTACAAAGCTGATGAAACAGGATAATATGGCCTTGCCTGGCTCTTCACAGGAGCTTTGAAATTCATACATCAGCAGTCTCAGTGGGTAACGAGCTATCAGCAACATGAATATCAGTCATCATAAGAGGAGTGAGGGGCTGAAGTGCAACCGGGGTCGAAAGGATCTTCTGATCCACAGCAATGCCAATATTGGATAACTTGTCCACCATTCGGGGTGCTCATGGTGCCTCCTTCATATACACTCTCAAATTTCCGTTTCGTCTCCCCTGTTTGCCAGAATGATAAGAGCAATAGAGCAATAATAAGGTTCCAAAAAACTGGACATGCAAATAGAGCATGTGAAATGTAGACAAGGGACATCAAACGAAGTTGGATAAATCCTGCTTAGACAACAGACCTGAAACTTCTACATCTAACCCTGAACAACACAGCAATATGCACTCTTTCAATGGACACCCGAATCTCATCTCCTTGACAAGTTAAATCAGGGTGTTCTTTCTCCCCACAGACAGTAAAAGAGACTATCCATCCGACTACGACTCATCCAAAATAGGTGACAGCTACCAACCGAACTCACATAATTTTGGAGATCAGGCAACATAATAGGTGACGACATCATCATCATCAACCGAGTGTAATCTTCGTTCAATGGGGGCGCTCGGGGTCAGGATGTATCTAACCTCTCCCCGGTTCAAGAAAACAGGGAGGCTATTTCCGAGATCGACCCTAAATGCATTGTTGCATTCAAGTATTGACTTCGAGCACCTCTACTAAAAATAAGAAGTACTCGTAAATCATATTCTATTCATGACACTTCACACTATCTTAATCCACATAACTCAATGGCAAACTGAAGCAGAGAAAAGTACTTTACAATAACAAAAATGCATTATGCTTGATATCATTCCCAGCAAAAAAAAAAAAAGAATCAATCTTTTGCACAACACACAAATATTCAGATCAAATGATCAACAAATAATAAACTTCAAAAGTTAAAATTAATGAAGGAAAGAGTTGGGGAAATGAATTTAATAAACCTCCAAAATGGGCAGTGTGAAAACTGCAAGCAAGGGGATTATTGAGAGATGGGTCGAACTGGGTTTTGCAATTTTTGCATGTTCTTAGCGTTTTAGTAACATCTGAAGAACATTTTATGCTAAAACTTTTCTTAAAATGCAAATATGTACACCTTGACCCAGATAAGTGGGCACCCAGAAAATGAATTTTGTGAATTGAGTGAAAATTGGTGACTGGAGATGTAGAACAAGATGAGAGAGTATACATTTTGATTGTGCTTAGATTGGGTGAATTCTGGAGTTGTGATGGGGGTGCCAAACTGCAAATACCATCAACAATCCCATGAAACTCGTCGTTTCATTTGGCTACTTTTTTTTTTGGTGTTCACCGAAGTTTTGCTCTGGCTATATACGCCCCGAACATGAATGTGGTAGGTGAGCTCTCCATATGTCAAGGCCGTACTTGAGACCTCGCTTAAGCCATATAAAACTGCTTATCAATCAACCCCACATTGGTTCTCGACTACTTTATATTACATTTTTAAAGTTTTTTTGGTTTCAACCGGAAAAAACTTGAGTAACCCTCCGGGTCAACGACCCACAAAAATTTGTGTCTGTCTCTTTCTACAAATAAGTAGGGATAATTTGTTAAATTTAGAGAGATAAGTGTACTTTGTACTATCAGGTTAATGACCCGATGGGTCAATCTAGCAATCTCCGTTTCAACCTGAGTAAGGCAGGATATTAGTGGGGGTTTCTCGGTTTGCGTTAAGGTATTGTATTTGTACTCAAAAAAAGAAGTGAAATGCAACTATATAGACCTACGGTAAGATGGAATTGAAGGGGAAATAGTGAAAAGATTTTGGAATTCGTAAAGCAATTAGAACAGAGGTTATTACAAGAGAAGAAAAGAAGAATGAATCAGGAGAGTTAAAACTAGACACCAAAACTGCAACTATTGCTACTTGACACTGTTGACAGTAAAATCTACGGAGTATTGCACTTAAACTTCATGCAACGACTCCAAGAAGAACTAGCTAATGAAGTAGCTGGGGTTGCATACTTGTACCCCCCTCCCCCCCTCTTTTCTTTTCCTGTGCAGGAGTTTGGGCATTCCTTTACTACGGCATGCCCTTGTCATCATCACTCGTATGACTTCCAGCTGCACCATTTTTCAAGAGCTTGTGCTCAGACGGTAGATCCTCGCCTGTGGCATCAGGTTTCCATAGATGCCATATTTTTGCCTTGGGAGGGGGGGTTGAATCTGCAATGGGCGCAACCAGTCCTGGCTTGCCATCATTTATAACAGTATCTATAAGTCCATATTCCTTTGCTTCCCAAGCATTCATGAACATGTCACAATCAGTATCTTTGTCAATCTACAAGGACAAAGAAAAGATAACTCAGCTCCCAAGAGCACAATGAGAGGGCCGGTAATATCAACTGGAGCAGAAGTGCCAAGAACTTACCTGCTCCTCAGACTTGCCTGTAATACTTGCTAGTATTTTGTTCCTCGTCGATATATGGTGATTCAGTTCTTGTATTTTCAACTGGAATTGACAAACAATCATTCACATCTGAGTTAATAGACCATAACTACATATTGTCTGCAATAGCGTGAAACTAACTGCTACAGCACACTACTTTCACTATAACAAAATCTATCAGAGTGCACAACTTAAAGTGTGTAATCATGATCAGAACACGCTAACGGATAAAGGTACGCAGAACCCAACTGAAGATTATTGAATGAGCTACCCTGATATTTTGGAACTACCACTGTGCCCTCCGAGAAACTCATGGACTTACGCCATGTTTGGGTGGTCGCCTTTATTTTTTTTTTGTTGTTTTGTGATATGTAACATGTCTCCCTGATTTCCCTGGTTTCCGGAATTAAGAATATTTTCAATATTTATTTTAAAAACATTTATATGAAACAAAGACCATGAGTGAATACTTTCAACATAGAAAACATATAAGAGTAAACATGACAAAAAACTTGGGTGAGGTTGAAGCTTAAATATTTTCATATATAGACACCAGTTTTAAGTTCATAGCAAATTTGGTTAGATAAAAACGCAGACCAAAAAACAGAAGAACAAGATGAAACAAACAGTATAATGACATGAAGAAGGGAACCTAACGTGAATGACAACTTGTCACAGCGACGGCGACACTTTATTGTCATGCATGAGGTGGGAGTTCGATTCGCCATACACGCTAATATTTTGCTCCTATCCTATGTGAGTATGTGACCCAACAATAAAGCATGGTCAGGCAGGTCTCTGGATTTCAAGAAAACCTGCCAGTTTGCTTGGAGTTTGACCGGTTGGTCCGGTTCGATTGCAAGTCTGATCCGAACTTACGACTCACCCAGCATAGGCACCCGATCCAAGGTGACCCGCGCGAACCGGCTGGCCTGTCCAGGTTTTAAAACTAAGCAAATATTCGTTGCGCGAAGAACTCCCAAAAAGATATGCTAGCATTTTTACAAGGGAATTTTCCAAACAACCAATACAAAATTTTTAGATTCAAGTGTAAAGTTGGAAAACACGGTTTTTTTTTTTTCTTCTATGATTTTGTTTCCATTAATGGAAAATTGGCTTATTCGAAACATCTCCCAACTCAACACACCCTATTTTTCCCAAAAGAAGAACAAAGTAAATTGAAAAGTACTCCGTAGTAAACTATGTTCATATAATTCTTTAAAATTTCTGCCATGTGTTATGCTACACCGACCACATTGTTGTAATTTCTTCATTAAAATATCTTCCATGTAACAATTGACACAGCATCTTCAAAGATTCCTTTTATTTCCTTGCTTTGATTTTCTTATCTAAAAGCTTCAGAGAGACAGAACAGAAGAAAGAATGCAGTATTCACACAACACTAGACAAACAAGAGGCAAACAAGCAGAATTTACCATATCTCCACTACCTTCCCCGCCTGGGTTGCGCATCATTATTCTTGAATTTGGCATGCAGTACCTCTTTCCTTTAGTGCCAGCTGCAAGGAGAAATGCACCCATAGCTGCAGCTACTCCGACGCAAGTGGTGGATATATCCGCCTCACACAACTTCATGGCATCATAGATTGCCATAGCTAGAAATACCAATGATTAATAACTAATGTTGAAAGAAAAAAAAGAACAGAAAAATTGAAGGCAATACCCAACCAACCAAACCACATATCAATTTTGTTTAATTTTTTAAAATATTGAACATTTATCTATTTAGAGAGGACATTTTAGCTAACTTACTTAACATGCACGTATTTCACGTGGAAGAACCAAAGTATAAGACCATTGCATACAGGAACAGATGGCTAAACAAACTTAAACTAGAAGGAGATTTGTAAGCCTAATCAGAAAAGATAGAAAACATAGGGAGGTGGCTACAAATAGTTTAGAAAGTCTAATAGCTTAGAGCCAACAATGACTTTTACCATTGGTATTAAAACCCATAATGCCAAGTAATCATTTCTACCAGGTTATTTCAAAAAAGCAGTCATACCTGAAGTAAACGACCCACCAGTGGTGTGGATAAACAATGTGATATCTTTCGTTGAGTCTTCTGCATCCAAGGAAAGGAGCTGGTTTATGATAAAATCTGCCCCTATCTTATCGATCTGTCAAAGAAAACACCAACACCAAGCAAAAGTTTGCTTAGCAATAAACATCCTTCCAATTACCTCAAGAGCCTCAAACATGCTCAACAAGAAACTGACTGCATCATACACCGGGTTGGTGGAGGTGTGTTCGTGTGGGTGGGTGGGTGGGTGGGGGGATGACCCTCAAAAGTTACCAACACCAACTATAGATCAGAAAAGACCTTGGAACTCAATAATAACTAAATGCACCTAAATAAAAATTCATTTCTCATCTATCTTTCAAATACAACGCACTCACCTTCAATAACAAGCCAATATTTCAATCACATGAACCATTCCAATGGCACCTATTCCTGACTTTTGTACTCCATCCCATACAGGAAAGCATAAGAGAACAAGATGTCCTCCTAGCTCAGAGATTCCATGATACCATATGAATGCAAGATAGTCATTCAATTGATTATAAAAGGGGGAGAGCGAAATTCTTGACTCCTTTATCAGCTAAGACCGCGGGGGACAGGGGGGGGGGGGGGGGTC
>ONZK01000436.1:60901-82061 GCA_900322385.1 Pharnaceum exiguum
TCTTGCGGAAGATTTTATGATTGCACATGACTTAACGAACGAAGCAAAATCTAACAGGTCAGGAAAAATACGAACGACCTAAAGCATAAATTGGTAAAATAGTATTGTCATTTGATGCTATCCTTCACTATGAAGCAAATATAGGTCATCCCACATTGAACTGGGTAAGAGGGGTGCGGAGAAACTTCCGGAGGTAAGGGTGATGAAGAAACTTTCGGGAGTGGGGAGCAGCGGCAGTGAGAATAGGGGAAACAGTAGAGAAATGGAGGAGGGGGGAAATGAAAAGGGCAGTAAAGTAAATTTATATAAAAAATCTACTACATTGAGAAATAGACCCACTACGATCTTCTCTTTTTAGCAGATATTGGCCCTGTTCGTTTCGCAGCTTATTGGCAGCTTATTCAATAATCTTAAGCTCAGCTTATAAGATAAACATAACTTTTACAAATAAGCTGTGTTCGTTTTGTCAGCTTATGGAGACAACTTATCAAATAAGCTAGCTTATTTGGTAAGCTGTATAAACAAGTTTATCGAATAATCTCCTAGACATAAGCTTTCTACTTTCCAATATTAACCCTACTGAAAATATTATCCTTTATAATTAACAATTACAATTGTCCTTTTATGTCATTTTACATTAATCAGCTTCAGCTTCACCTACTTCATCCGAACACCCTAATTAGATTCTCTATTAAGCTTCAGATTCAGCTTCAGCTAACTAATCAGTTTCAGCTACCTAATAAGCTTCAGCTTCAGCTACAACTAAGTTTGCCGAACAGACCCATTGTCTTTTTCTCTCTTATATCAATCTGATACCAAATATACTCTTTACTAATTAGGTCATTTTGTCTCTAACATCAATCAACAATCTGTTATCTACTAATTATCCAAACATAGCCATAGACCAACCTCGGGCCGCAGGCCAAGGTAAGTTTAGATTTTTCTTTTCGCAGATTCTTTGGCTCTTCTGCTGAGCAATGCACCCCGGCCTTATCCTAAACAAAATAAATCCGTGCCCTACAAGCACCTACCTCCATAGTCCATACTTCCCAAAGGCCAAGATCCCAATGGACCGGAGTAATGAGAGTAGAAGCTGCAACTGCAAAGTCTATAAATAGGGGTTGCATGGAGCGACAGATAGGCAAGCTGCAAATTCTTTTTCCAGTTAAATTGTTATTAAGCATTTTCCCACTCAACTTAGATATATTATCAAAATGTTGTCTTACGTCAAGCTTGCTTTTCTTGGATGCCTGATCTTGTCTGCAACAGGTTCCTTACATATGTTCTCTTTTGTGACTTTCGTTGCCCGCAATAATTATTTCTTACAATTATAACGTTGTTCTCTATAAGTTTCAATTCATTTTAATTAGGTGAAAGTTCTTTTTTTTTTTTACAGTCAAATAACTTCCCTGTGTATAATGGGTTCAGTCAGCTCAGACCACAATTTGGTGCCTATTTATTTGCATTCCTTTGGAAATTACAAGCTTATATATATCCAATATTATCCTTCCTAGATGCTAAGATAAGACCATAACTAATTTTTATGTGTTAGCTAACTTGAGTTGTATAACCGACTTGGACAAGTGTATCCTTCTTTACCAAGGATGCATTCTAGTTTGCACCATTTCTCTTATTGTCTCTCCCCCGACTTATTCTAAAAAGAAAATAAAACTGAATTTGTGTTTTTTCAAAATAATGTACAAGTTTTAAAGCTTAAAATACTACTCGTACCTACTTTGTACGGACTAATTAAACTAATACCCAAACCCCCTCCTGATGTTATAATTCTGCAGCAGCTCAGACGATGGCTGCAAGGACCATTGATGAAGCAAAACAAGATCTCCTATTGGCAGAAATAAGGACACTGGTTGCAATGGAGGAAGTTGAGAATGCTGTTGGTGCTGTCATTGTTGGTAATACAGAAGGCCAGGGCATTAAGCAAAAGTTAAACTGTAAAGCAGGTGGGTATCCTTGCACCGGCAAGCCCTTTGAATGTTGCAACGGTTGTAATATGAACTGGCTTCATTGCAATTAAGCTACTACTACTTAATACCATGCATGGGCATCACCATAAACATGGACCCTCGTCCATGGTTATAAGATGCCATGAAATAAATTGATGAGGATCTATTTCATGTACGCACTGTATCATGTATCACCAATTCACCATATACATGTATATTGTATATGGCGGAATAAATAAAAGTTGATGAATTGATGATTGTTCATTTGTTCTTGATCAGTTATACGTAGTATTGAATTTGGTTTCCGAGTCTTCTAAAGATCGAGTTTGTTTTCTTGAGACATCGATCAGTGAAGCATTACAGTGACAGTCATGCGGTACTCGGTAGTGCACTCCGTATTTTCTTTCGTGAATTCGTGAGTAGCTACTCGATCTGCTTCGATCAGTGTCACTAAGTGTAGGGACTATATGGCCTGGCCTTTCTTAGCGACTTAGCGTATTAGCGTTTGCTAATTTGTTTAATTTCGGTGTGTTTGTCCACTAATAAAGCACTATAATTAAACGTGTATCTGCGAGTATATAGTCCTAGTGATGTTCACTGCCGATGCATGGTATGTTTGGTTGCACTTTGCAGATAATTATACTGCCCTGATCAGACTCTCACCATAAGCTGTTTAATTAAGAGCGGGATTTTATTCCTAGTCCTCTGCAATAAATTTAATCTGGAACAAAGGCAAAACTAAACATCACTGATTTTTTGTACATATCTACAACAACAGACAACAACAACCGAGTGTAAATCCTGGACCATTCAATGAGGGTGATCGGGGGTCACTATGTAAGCAACAACCATGAAATTAATGGAAGACGATCATTTCATGTGCGCACTGTATCATGTATCACCATGTACTTGTATGTTGTATATGGCTGAATAAATTAAAGTTGATTGTTCTTGAGTTACATACATTGAGTTTATTAGTTTCTAAGGGGCGTCCTTTAGGGTGTGCACATGGGGCACTCGCACAGGGCCCGTGCCGGAGAAGGTCCTCACTTTGTAAGATACTTCAATACGGTAAAGTTAAAAAACTTGGGTTTAGTTCATAATTGTGAAGCAAGCATGATGGCTAGTGCATTATTCTCTAAACACTTGTTCACAGGCTCGAATCTAAGCCAAACTTTTTGCATTGGTCTCATAGTATGTTGTTATTTCATTTCTTCCTTCCAGCTTGTTTCCTTCTTAATTTAGATTTTTTTTTTGTTTAAGAGAAAAGAAAGTTCATTATGCTTGAAAATTTTCATGTTTCCTCAGTAGTCTCTTCTCGCTTTATATCACGTTTCAAATGAATATTGTTTCATTTCAAAAATAAATATTGAATATTATTTGCGAGATTGAGTTGGTATCAATGTCAATCTAAGACTAACTTTAAATTTCATCTCTATGATCATGTGTTAGACAAAAAGAACTCCGTTACTTTGATATATCCTGTTTACAGTTTACTTGATTGATATTGATATAGGGGCCTCAATTTTATTTAATCTTTGTATAGGGCCCCTAAATGTAACGGGACGCCCCTGGTTTCGTTTCTTCGTCTTTAAAGAGTTTGTTTTCTTGAGGCATCAGTGATGCATTACTGATTACTGTGCTCTTACAAAATGGCCTGGGATGAGAACCAGCTCTGCCAGTACTGTGCGAGTTCATTTCACTAGCTACTAGCCTACTTGTACATTCAAATCCAATGTCCATTCCATAGCCATCTATCAGAAAGCTCCGAGCTAATCAAGGTACAAGTTCTGGACTTCTGGATGCAGCTAAAGGTTCACCAAATACCCTACAGCTCACAATATAATTATCTCCACAAGAGTTTGTAGTTCTGCCTCCGTTGATGCTGAGGCAGATGATGTACGTTTTGATGTTGGAAGTGCACTGATCTTAGTTCTACACAGTTCATTACTCATGAAACTAAACTTATGAACTTATCTCGTGAATTGTTGTTTAATTTGATCGGTAAGGCGGGTAAGCAAAAGTGGTGTGTAGGCTGGTGTGGCCTATCCGCCTAAAATCCTATATTATCATTATCTCCCAATAATACGAGGTTTTGAATGTGGTTGGGGTGGGCGTGTTTAGGTAGGTTTCCTGCTAAAGACTTGTTTTGATCGGCTATCGCCGCAGGTGGAATCACAACGTATTTTGTGTGTATTGGAGGATCAAACTTGGGAGTTACATAGATGCATGCCTAGTCGCCTAGATATTTTGTTGTACATACACTGTACGTAAAACAACTTCGGTTGCTTTCGGAAAGTGAAACTGTTCTCAACCAACGCTTGATCGAAAGGTTGATTAAAGTAGGCCCTCGTTCTATATAAATCACCAATTTCCTTGATAGTCATTCATCGCTCACAGAGTCACTGATCAGTCGTCACTACAGGCGATAGAGTAGAGTTGGATGATGAACAGACCTTCGCCATTAGTACGCACATGGCGAAGACAGCACCAAGACGCAATAAGTTTTTATTGGTACCACAAGTTCAGCAATAATAATGGATCGCATTCGCAACCTCTTGGTGGACAATGCCTACTGGAATCGGTCACTAATTTATTCTTGGTAATTTCATCGCTAGATTTCAAGTTTTTCATTCAAATGAACTCATTAGTTTTGCACCAAAAAGACTAGGAAAAGTTCCTTGAAAAACTAATAACATTTCACATTTCTTCGTTCCCTCCAAATTAAGGAGTAAATCATAGCTTTTCTTTTTTTAATTACAACTAATGTACCAAAGACTTGTAGACGATTTAATGAAGAGCCTAACAATGGACCTGTTGTGACATACCATATCAAGTTTGGGAACTCATTTCGATCCGACAACATATAAAGAAGAGAAATCATAATTTTAAAACCCGAACCGATGATCGACCCGACAAAGGATTAGGTCATTCGGTCATTGGTTTAACCGGCGGGTCACTAATTGAACCATCAGGTCACTAAAAATAATATATAATGTTCTATTATTAATAATTAATTAAAAATGATATTTACTATACTTAAACTAATAATAAAATATAATTCAGTATTACAAAATAACGTTTTAGCATTCAAATAAAGTACGGGTATGAATAACTTAGGTATTATGAAACTTCTATTTATAAAGTACTTAATTGAAATAAACTAATACATATATAGTATTACAAAATTTAAGATGAGTATATTGTGTCAATTTTGTTAAACTTTCATTTAGAATTATAAGAATAAAACAAGTTGATTAACTATTTAAAAAAATGAAAAAAAAAATATATCACATGAATCTAGGATATCTATATAAAAACAGTAGCTCATTACAACATGTTGGTGTTGTCACAACGGATAGAGCTTTGATATTGTGACTTGGAGGTCTCGTGATCGATTATTGTTCTACGTGCTAATGTTTTTATTACCCAAACATAGTTGATCGGTCAAACCCGGACCATGTCATCCGGGTTTCATCGACCCGACCGATTTCATGCCGGGTTTGACCGAGTCAATTACACGTCCGATCCAAATGAGGAACCGAACCGGACATAGTCCCGGGTTTAAAAACTATGAGAAAAATAGATAACGCACTAAGTTTAGAGAAGCCGTTTAAGAATATATGTACTCCTTCCGTTTATTATTAACTCTATGGTCTTATTTTTATGGACGTCTATGGAAAGGTACTTTGACAGTTGACTATAAATGATATGAATTCTACATTATTTAATTTTATAGATTTTTACTTATTTGAACCTACATTTCAAAAGAATTGAAATCTAACTGTAATATAGAATTTTTTACCGTGATTGATAGTAATTTCTTGCAAGTTAATGGTCAAAGTTTTTTCTTGATCTAAGACGAGAGAAGAGGGACCATTAAATAATAAAATATCTTCTCCCTCTTCAAATTAGGACAACATTCTTCAGATAACATTAAAGGAATTGAGATCATATGTATGTTGTAGCTTGATGGGTCGGTGCCCCTTTGGGAGCAGTAAACTCTTTTTGATGAGATTTTGAACAGTTAGTAGATTTGACTTAAATTTACTTTTTAATGTTTGGTTATATAGAGGATTAAGGTTGAAATATACTCATTGCAATATGGTAGTATGAGGTAAATTAAGGCATGCACAATGACTTACTTGAAAAGTTGAAAATTATTTCAATTTCACATATCAGTTGCTTTGAGAGTGAAACTATTTCACACAAGGCCTGGAGCTAGGATTTATTTTCGTTGGGGGCATTTAATAATACAATTTGAAACTTTGATGGGGTCATTTGTATATCTAAGAGAGTTAATGATACAAAAAGACTATGTTTATTAAACATATTTGCAACTTTGATGGGGCATCAGACCATAACACTGGCTCCGCCATTGAAGGCCTATAGCCAACACAGCGGCCACGGCCGTGGGAAGTTTGGATTTTTCATTTGGCAGAATCTTTGTTGAACAATGCACCCCTTGTCATAAATAGCTAGAGTGATTTGGTGGGTCTCTACTTAACCCAATATTACAAGTTAGCATTCTTTTTTTTAATTAACAAAACATCACTATCAAATTTAAGAGAGATAGGTAGACACAAAATTTAGAGGGCCGGTCACCAAAGTTTTTTTCCCCCTTGTCCTGAACAAAATAAACACGTGCCCCATAATAAGCACTACCTACCTCCATACTTCCCATAGGAGCAATGAGTGCGGGCTGCAAAGTCTATAAATAGGGTTGCATGGAGCGACAGATAGGCAAGCTGCAAATTCTTATTCCAGTTCCATTGTTATTAAGCATTTTCCCACTTATATTATCAAACATGTTGTCTTACGTCAAGCTTGCTTTTCTTGGATGCCTGATCCTGTCTGCAACAGGTTCCTTACACATGTTCTCTTTAATTTTGTAACTTTTGTTGCCGGCGACAATTATTTCTTATAAGTTATAATGTTGTTTTCTAGAAGTTTCAATTCATTTCCATTGGGTAAAAGTTTTTTTTTCCAGTCATAACTAATTAACTTCCTAGTGTGTATAATAGGTTCAGTCAGTTCAGCATCAGCAAGACTTTTCTCTCTCACACAAAAGCCAATTCTTATACTCCGTATAATAAACCAAGTAAAAATCAGAATAAACTGATGATGATCAAATGATTGAACTGATATTACATATTAATGTGAGCTAAAAGTTTACTCTAGAATTCTCATATAGAAAGAAAATGAATCAAGTGGTAAATGATCATTGATCCTTTATTTTGGTAAATACTACTGTACAACCAGTTGTACAGAGCTGTATACTCCCCATCAAAAAAAAGAAGCTCATTTTAAAAAAATAACAGACATAAAAGCAAAACCACAACCTCTCCCTCCCCACCCACCAAACAACTCCATCCTCTCTCCATCCTCAACCGACCAGCACCTCCCTAGTCACCACCACCCAGTCACCACCACCTCTTCCACTACCGACGTCGTCAAATATACCCAACCCATATCACTAACCTTTCTCATCTCACACTTAAACCCGAACCAGATCTAAACTATTAGCACCCACCACCACCACTCTTCCTCCGCCGTCCGTCGTGTTCAGCCACCATGCAATTCGTGACCCAATGAGTTTAATTTGTGACCCATTAAGCACTATTTTGTGACCCCTAAATTTTGGTTTTGTGACCCCTTAAGAGATAATCCGTGACTGTTAGAGATTAATTTGTGACCCATCGGGATTGTTTTGTGATCACGATTTAGCTTTCGTGAGAAGTGAGATCTGGGTTTTGTTGGGAGAGAGAGTGTAATGGGTAGTTTTTGCTTTGGGTGAGGAGTTGTAGTTGAAACGTGAGGAGGACGCAAATGGGTTTTTTTAGGTACAGGGAATCACACCAGTAGAGAGAGTGAAGTGGGAAAGTATGGTTTTGATGAGAGAGAGTGGAATGGGGAGAGATTGAAATGGTTTTTTTTTTGTGAGAATGTAGGGAGGAAGGGATTGGAAATGGAGTTGTTACGGTGGGGAAGGAAAATGGGAGAGAGAGAGGAGTTTTTTTTTTTGGCAGTGGGTCTTTTTTATTTTGGGACTTTTTATTTAATTGGGAGTATAGAGCTACATACAACCGGGGCGGTTGTATGATAGACTCTTTACTTTATTTTGCTACTAACTAAGCTAGCCCATCATTGTGAGTTTGTTACAACAAGTTATTATCTAGTCTAACAAAATTATAACCAACTCTAACTAACTTCTATGTGTAGCTAACTTGAGTTGTATAACCTACGTGGACAAGTGATGTATCTTTCTCTACCAAGCTAAGGATGCATTTTATTTAATTTGTGTACACCATTTCTCTTATTGTCTCTCCCCCACCGTCTAAAAGAAAATAAAACTGCATTTGTAGTTTTTCAATGTACAAGTTTTAAAGCTTAATACTACCTACTTTGTACGGACTAATTAAACTATAACTCAAAACACCCTCCTTTCATTCTGCAGCGGCACAGACGATGGCTGCAAGGACCCTTGATGAAGCAAAGCAAGATCTCCTGGAAGCAGAAATAAGGACACTGGTTGCAATGCAGGAAGTTGAGAATGCTGCTGGTGCTGTTATTGTTGGTAATACAGAAGGCCAAGGCATTAAGCAAAACTTAAATTGTAAAACATCTGGGTATCCTTGCATCAAGGACACTGATTGTTGCTACTACGGTTGTAATATGAGCTGGCTTCATTGCAAATAAGCTACTACTATTTAATACCATGCAGCATGGGCATCACCATAAACATGGACCTTCGTCCATGGTTATGAGATACCTTGAAATAAATTGATGAGGATCTATTTCATATTTTCATGTGCGCACTGTTATCATGTATCACCAATTCACCATATACATGTATATTGTATATGGCGGAATAAATAAAAGTTTGTTCTTGCTTGACTTATATTGAGTTTGGTTTCTGAGTCTCCTAAAGAATTTGTTTTCTTGAGGCATCAGTGATGCATTACAGGTCTGAGCTTCCACTTTATCAACATCATGTACTCCCTGAAATTTTACAGTAAAACAAGCCTCAACATTCCCATCATGGTCCCTAAGAACTGTGCCATGTGCATCCTATAGAAACAACAAGCTCCAGCAACATTGATCTTCAACATGTTTGTTTCTGATTTCGGCTGCTAAACTTTCCATCTGGCTTTGCATAGCCCTCCTCAAGACCTCAAAGCAATTATTTGCACTCCAGTAGCTACGGATGAACTGTTAGCCCCTATCATCAGCAAATAAAGTGATATAGAAGTAAATTAGTAAGAGCTATCTAATCAAGTAAATTAGCCTCATGTTCCAGTTGTTGGGAATGGGATATAACAACGACAATAACCGCACAAGGTCTAGAAATTAAGTGCCAAAATGAACACCACCAAGAATTTAACGTGAAAACCCTTCTTAACTAGAAGTAAAAATCACGGAATCCAATGAGTACAAGCTACAAACCACAATCTCTACCAGTACACTATGTCCTACATACAATAGACACAAGAGCTCTATAACAAATACTAGTTAGAGTGAAACTAATTGTCCCTTTTATTTTAATGAGCTAGTGTTGTCATTCTACCCCACACACACCCCCACCCTCAATTGGTTTTCTCTCTGGCGCCGGCTTTTGGTTGCTATATACTAGAACATCTATCTGCCTCACCTCTATCTTTTGTTAGGCTGAGCACACCTCGTCCAACACCCACTGCCTCCTATGGGCAGCCAATCAAACAAAGGCCAAATGCCTTGCAAGACTTAGGCTACACACGTGAAGCCTCACACCAGCAAATGACAATTGCTACCATTGGGCCAAAGACATTAGTTTGGACTAGCATACAAGTACAACCAAGCCCAACACTAAAAATCACTTGGGAAAACTCACGTAAACACAAACCGAGTGCTCAAGTAAATTATTCAGGGCGTAGAGGAGTAGATACTATTGATTAATTGAATTGATTCATTCATTCATGCCTGTTCAAGTAAACTATTTAACCATTTGTGAATTGGAGGGACAAACTTAGCGGTATTACTATTCTTATTTTGACAGCACCCTCCATTATGTAAATTAATTACTAACAGAGGTGTCTGCTAAGTGCTACTTGAAATCCAATTGTGTCATGTACATCTGCTATTAAATTATGCTGATTACGTGGAGAGAATCAACATTACCAGCTCTGCTTAGCTTATGCTCACTTTTCGGCAAAATGGTTTACAGTCTCGAAAAGTAACGACACTTGACAAACAAAAATGAAAGCCAACACAAAAGCACTTTACCCGTCTGGCTAATCCGTTGGCGTTACAACAAATAAGTTACAAAGAAAATCTATAAAAAAATGTCTGCCACTAATTGTATCATGACACAATAGGATGGCTATCTGGCATCTTTGATACCAAGATTTGGTCGAATTCTAATTTCTATACCTGCATTTTTATCGATTAATCAATCAGCCTTTTTATCAATCATGGTGTATGGAGTTATCTTGTTTTTGGGTTAGAAGAGGCGGCAAGAGACTAATATTCTTCATTGAGTCATAAGTCTTTAGTACCTCGGGTGAAACTGTGAAATAATGAGATATAACTAATGATATTTATAAAATAAGTAATCAGATATATGTTATAATTTGTTAAAAAAAATAACCACGGTAAACTTACAAGGTTACATCGAGTGGAGTGAATGGATTGAAGTCTTATATCTTTAGTCAGAATCATTTGGACAGTAACATAAAAGAACTTATAAAAAAAGGAATTATATGGACTCGATTAGGATGGGTAGTTGGCCGGTACGTAGCTAGTACTGTAGTATAACCATGCTTAGACTTGCCAACAAGCAAATTGAGTTAATCTTATTTATAAGCTTGTGCTCGCCACATTGCCAAATTGAATGGAATTGAATTTGAACTATCTTGTTGAGCTAAACCAGGTTACACTAATGTAATGAACTAATTAAGTGGAATGAAAACAGGTATAAAATATGTCTTACCAGTATACTCCTCTCATTAAAACAAGTTAATCATATTTTTTCTTGGTTTCAAAACTTAACCACATAGGGGTTTAACCACATAGGAGTAGCACAAAGCTCCTACAAATTCTGAATTACGTGAAGACCACTATTCTTAATTTAAAATTAAGCGGGCAATTAGAGCCTTGGTGAAGCCAATGACCCAACAAAATTAGGATGTGTTTGGAGGATTTATGGATAATTTATATGGTATTATTACATAACAACTTGCGTCAGTAGGTCTAGGTCGGTTAGGATGTGTCTAGAGAAAAGATCCTCCTAACTTTACTTCATTCCTTATTTTACAAAAATAAAAAAGTGTACTAGTCATGTATTTTAAAAAAAAAACAATAATAAATCTTGAACTCTATGTCTCTATATATATGCACATTAGCACATGTCAAAAAGATCGGCGAGGCTCTTTACTTTGGCTTACTCGATCGAGAGAGAAATGGGTGCGCTTGATCACATTGCCAACTTTTTCACGGTCACCAGCACAAGAAGCAGGCGCAAACCATTGCAGGTAATCATAAATTCATAATACTGTTCAGTAGCACAATTCTATCTCCTAACAAACAATAAACAATCTAAATTAAATAGAATATATTTAAGTTGCTAAGAAAATTATCTCATGCAAACTTCAATTCATCATCTCATATGATCATATGCATGTGATTTATGTGCACATCATTATAAGTAATCACAAATCTGAAGTGGGATTGTTTTCCAATGTTACAGACAGTTGAGATCAAAGTCAAGATGGACTGCGATGGCTGTGAAAGAAGAGTAAAAAATGCTGTCAAATCCATGAAAGGTTCTCTCATTCGCTCTTTCTCACCAGTGTTACATATACATCAATCTCAAATTTTCTTTTTATGTTTGGTCTGGCAGTCCTCTTTTACATCTCCTTCCCGAGACATTCTTGTGACCACACATGACTAAGTTTACCAAAAATGCGAGTAACATCCGTATGCATGGATGAAAGCTCTAGAGAAGCAGCCAACAGATCGATACTGTATGCTCTTGCTCAGTGTAGTGCATGGGAGTCACACCCACCTCGGAGAAAATTTCGAAATGACAAAATCATGATTCTTATGAAATTGATATTGTGGCACTGTGCTATCGCTCGAATTTCCAATATGCTAATTTATATAGGAGATTTATTTTTACTGAAGATTATGTGAACTCGATTAATTCATGAGTCATGATGAAGATTACGAAAAGTACGTGCCTTTATTGAAAGAACAATAAATATAACAATGATATTTGTAACAAGAAATGACCATGAATCCATGATATAAGTCAATATCTATGTGCAATGTGACATACATGTGTTATACAGTTATACTATTTGGTCTTTTGAGTTCAGCTTTTGAACCTCCGATATAATTCTTTCGTAGGAGTAAGAGAGGTGGAAATAATCAGAAAGCAGAGCAAGGTCACGGTGAGAGGGCATGTTAATCCATACAAAGTTTTGAAGAGAGTTAAAGACACTGGAAAAAAGAGAGCAGAGTTCTGGCCTTACATAGAGCACAAATTAGTGGCATATCCCTACATTGCTGGAGCTTATGATAAGAGAGCGCCAGCAGGCTTTGTAAGAGATGTTGGTCAAGCTTACCCTTCCTACAATGCTCCTGGTGAAACAGTTACTACTCTTTTTACTGACGATAACCCCAATGCTTGTTCCATAATGTAGATTTCTTTTTATAGAGGAAGATAGTTGATGTACATATTGGCCTCATGTACTTTTCCATGTCTATAACATAGTAATCTACATGTTTGCTTTTGAGGGGGTAATAGACAATTTAAGTCCAATAATTTTCTGTGTACAGTAGATTGCCTAGTTAATTGTTACAGCCTTTGCCAATTCAACAATTTTCTGTGTACGTTAATCGTTATTTGAGGCTCATCAAAGTTTTTTTCCCCGCTTTTCCCTTCTATGGTGAAGAAACCACAAGAATTCTCGTGTACTTTCAATTCAAAATTCTCATTGAATATATTTACATACACTCAAATCACGATTTCAATAAATATAACTAGTGCAAAGGCAATTAAATATCGTGACAGTAGACGAGCTGGAGAAAGGCATGCCATATGAGCACAAGCGGCTGCGGAAGGAGTGCGGGACTCAAAACTCAAAAGGCTAAGAGAGGGACATCGAAGTACAAATAGCGGATACACACAGGTTTCATTAGCAACCAGTACATACGGAGTATTATAGAAAATGCAGTATGTTTACCACATACACGTACTCGATCAACATGAATTACGAACGTCTGGTTATAGAAAGGCATGTGGAATTTGGATAAGAGAGGTTGTTGACTTCAGTTTAGTTTTTCGCACTTAGTTACTTAGCTTTCAATTTAGTTTAGTTCAATTTACTTTTTCATAGTTCAGTATATAATTTCATAAATGTACATTATTGTTAGGATTTGACTTTGATAATAAATTAATAAGTAATTGAGCGTCAATTGATCAAAAAGTCTTTTTATTTTTCTTCTATTTAATTCAGTGAAGTTTAACTCTAATGAACAAGTTCATATTAGTACTCCGTAGTGATTGAATTTGGACACATGCAAAGTTAACAGTATGTAGTACTCCAATTCTCCAAATGTCACGCAAAAAAAGAAGGAAAATTGTAAAACATCCGCCATGATTATAAATTCCGAAAGAATGCCATCCAGGAGGTGTACCAACCTCAAGAAACAATACCAAAAGAAGTAAAAGTTGTCAATCAACCTCTTCATCAATTATTAATGCAACGGGCCGGGGGGTGATTGTACGTTGATCTATCATCAGGGGTTCACGGGTGCTGAACTTCTGCATATTTCAGCTTTGGGGCAATCCTTTGCTCAAGCAAAGATCTGCGACAAACGGATTCACTTGTAAATTATTGGGGGCGAGACGTGTACTGCTTGGTGTAAGTCATCAGGATATCACATAGCCACGTTGGCGTCTCAGTATCAAAAGTTGATGCACCCAATTTAGAGTCTGTTTTTGATTATTTAACTAACCAGTGTTATGAACTAAAGCCTTAGTTTAACTCAGTTGTCTTTGATGATAATTTTTGAAATATTCAATTAACTTAGAGTAAAGCCTTTCCTGAGTTCCTTTAGCGTTACACAGATAAATAGCTATAAAATGCAAAGAAAGCTTATTAACTAAAATGAGCTTGACTGAAAGTTGGAAGATAAGTTTCGAGAAATAGCACAATATTGAGAAATCATGAAAAAACTAAACTAAAACTTATAAATAAATTGTAAGAAACATAATTCTCTAATTTTAATCTATTTTATCTCTTCGTTTTTGAGGGACTATTCATCTCTATTTTACCTCTTTTTTTTTGTGATTCAAGATAAGTGACTATCGAAAGGCGTGATTCGAACTAGAGACCTATAATGGTACTGTTATTTTCCAAGCAAACTTGAAGCAGATAAACTGATAAAGATCATGGCTTTCCATGCAACACATAGATTAAGTATTTGCCTTGTAAGTTTTACAGTTAGTTGTAACCTGTAACCAGAATTATTATTCTATACAGTATTATCTAGCGTTGTTTTGGATCTGTACTATAGGCCTTGCTGGTTAATTGAGCAGCTGGGCATTGCAGGGAATCGTTGTTAAGACAAGTTTAAGATGATTGGGATTATTATCAACAGGAAGGTCATAAGGCCCATACAAAAATTGTGAACTTGGACTAAATCATGGTCTCTCAATTTGTCCCACTCTAGACTGCAATGAGGTTCAGGAGCCTTATTAACATGAAACCTGAACCGGTGAACCCTGTCTTGACTCATGATTGTGACTCTGAGGACTGTTAAACTTAAAGCCTTAGCATAGCTTTCAGCACAAGCTTAATATAGCATACACCAAACCCATATATTTTGCCACCCCACAATGCAGATGCTCTAGCTAGGCTACTACACAGACACACAGTAGTGACAGTACAGTGGGTTCCAGCCTACCGAGTAGTGAACAGTTTACAGATGTCTGCAGGTCACAATTTCGCCCTGATTCGTAATTATTAAACCATTTGACTATTTGTGATCAAACTTACTTGACAAACTTCGAATGTTTGTTTGTTGGTTTTATCATCAATCAAATAGAGAAAGACCAGTGTGGAAGGTTTGCCCTCCATTGTAATATGCACACATTACACACAAACGGAAGATAACAAAATGAAACAACATCGTTTGTCTTTTGAAAAATGAAATTGTCCATACTACTAACAGGAGCACATTCATTAATTCTACTACAATAAGGGGTCAGTTTTTGTTCCTTGGGTAGGAGTGGTAACACGACTGAAAGAAAATTAATGAGCACGAAAATTGCAAGAGAAGCTAAAAGTAGGAAAAGGGATATTTACTGTAGATGTGCAGACCAAATCTTTTGGGGACAGACGACTGTCCTTGGCACATTTGGACATACTACCTATCATATATAGCTCCTCTTGATCCAAAAACAAAACAAAACCATATCAGGACCAAAGGATGTATGATTGATTCGACCCTCACGAGGAAAGGGTGCACTCCCAGTTCTCTTTATCTCTGACATCTCTCTATATCTCCCCCACTATCCAGATCTCTGTCTTTGCGAGAAAATAGTCGTACTTCCTAGTAGATAAAAGGACAGATATTTATTATCATTTTCAGACTCAGAAAAGCTGTGAGCTTGGTCAAAACACAGCAACCCTCCCCCTGAAATCACACTTCCTATCTTTCTCATACAAACAAGCTAGCATTATATATACCACATTGCACAATAGCTCCAATGCAACAACTTCCAAGTATGAAGCAGTCATACAGAGGCTCCAGGAGAGAAAATTCAGAAAAGGGTTTTCGCATACAGCAGCAAGCCCAAGCACTTTCCTTGCCAACTGATCAGCACAATTTCTTAGACATGGAGGTTTAATCTTCTTCCTTTCGTTTCTTTTTGTTGTTCTCCTTTTCATTTGTCTTACAAGGACTTGATTTCTACCTTGCTTTATCTTTGGTTTCTCTCTGGTTTCTTTCTCTGTACCCTTTCTCTGCAGATTTGTATTCTTAAGGTCAATGTAGACTGTCAAGGTTGCAGGCACAAAGTGAACAAGACTCTCAAGAAAATTGAAGGTACTTTTGCTATTCGATCAATGGTAAATATAGAGTTGGAAGCTTTTATGATTTCACAACTTCTGGTAAATCTGTCAATGCACAGAAGTTCTTGCTTTTCTGCTAAAATCCTATGTCAGAACTTGTGTCTATTATGACTCTATATACCTGGATAACAGTCCTTGCGTAAGGTCATCATATAACTCTGGCATTCTCAGGGGTTTTGTCATATTAATGGGCGTTCACTCTATATTATCTCAATTTTGAATCAGGTGTATACACCATCAACATAGATGCGGAGCAGCAGAGAGTCATAGTTACAGGAAATGTCGTCCCTGCAATTTTGATCAAGAAACTGGTCAAGTCAGGGAAACATGCAGAACTCTGGTCTCCGAAGTCCCAGCTGGAAGGCCCAACTCAGGAGCAACTTTATCACCAAGGCAAATTCAACAAGAAAAACAAAAACCCGTTGATTTACCAGAACAATGCCAGACAATCAGTCCCTGTGAACCAGCTCATGTATCCAATGCTAAATGGAGGTGGAGAACTCGATTATGAGCTAGGTTATGAAGGTGTGGACCAAGACTTGGAGCTGCAGATGGAGAGAGGAGAACTGGAAGAACTGCAAAGACTTGTGGCAAACAGGTATGCTCAAGACAGAAACTACGAAGGTACCGCTGATGGCATGGCCTCCATCAGGGGTATCCCTGGGCACCATCATCCTCACTATCATCACCAAGGATATGATGTTGGTGCTTCTGTGGGCTCGGGAGGGAATTTGTACAAGAGATTACATGATTACTCTCCTGGATCAGCAGCTTATGGGTATCAAGACTCGTCCCCTATGGTTATGGCTAACCTTTTGGGCTCCCAGTACAACCAAAATCTTTACGATGCATGGCTCAGAAGTAATCCCCAGGCCAGGCAGGCCTTCGTGAATAACAGGTTATATGATGAATATGTGCCCATGCAGCATCAGCACTAACCACTGAGGCTATTGACACAAGACAGCCATATTGGATTAGTACTTCTTAATAGCTTTTATTAGTATATATAGACTAGATGGAGATAGAATTGCTGGTCCAAAGAGCACAGAGGTGCCTAGGTTCAGGGATTTGGGTACCGCTCATTTTTAAGCTACCAGAAGCAAATCACCAGCACTAATGTTAGTCTTGTTCTACGTTTTGATTTGGTAGAATGCACACAGCAGTCTATCAGCTCTCAATTTACCTTGTAAACGGACTTCTAAGGATATAAAAGGCGGATTGTGATCAATTATTGATTATCTTTTATTCAGCAAGTATGAAAGCTACTGTACCTAGTTTCTAGATAGTAGATACACATCCAACTTCGAAGTTGCGAGATTATTCCTTAAACTAGGAAAGGAAAATCCGTCAAGTGATCAACAATTCATGTAGGTACAAATAGAGTAATAGACACAATTTGAGTAAGCTTTAGAGGTATAAGATAGCACAATTCATTTAAGGGCAGAAAAATTGACATATTACTACTTCCCATTTCAAACGAATTCTGGAGAATCTTCCAAATTACAACTATACAACACGATCATGAGAAATATGACTAGGTAGGAAGATCAAAAAGATGAACTGACCTAAGTTTGAATCATAGTCAACATAAAGACGAAATTCAACGCTTATGATCTTTCCGGCGTCTAGATTGAGTCTTCTGCCATTTCTTCCTCGCGACTAATTTGCTCTTAGGTTTCAACTTTAACTCTGGAGAGAACTTGTAGTTTGGATCCCTCATTTTTGCTTGGATGTCCTTAAAGAACTCCATATTCAATTTCTTAGGACCTCCCTGCCTAAGCTCAGCATACTCAGGCCCTGACACAATATTTTCAAAGGCACCAATCAGAATATCAATGTCGCTCATAACCTCCCAAACGTTCAGATATCTGCCATCCGGCCCCTTCTTCAACTTCTTAAGCGCATTCTCCACAGCAAGTTTCCTTGCTTGCTTACCAGGGGACAACTCTTCGGGTTCATTCTCTGCTTTGAGTAACTCTGAGATAGTCCTATACTTAGGCGCTTCCTCAAACTCGAACAACTTATCTATATACGGGTCACTCTTCTCATTCGGGTAAGCTTCTGTAGGAATATCATCATCATCATCCCCTTCATCGCCCGTCCAAAGACACTTCTCGTCATCACTCCCTGACCACACACTCCACAGCTCATCACTGTCATCAGCATCAATCTTATCCGAGTGCTCTTTCGCTTTCTGCTTCACTTTCCTCATTTCCTTCTCGAGAGGGCTCAGTTTCTCCGAATCACTATCGTCTTCGCTCCCTGTCCACACAGCATCCTCCTCATCCAACTGCTTTGTCCATGCTTTCCTAAACTCCTTACTTCCTGGCACTCCTTGATTGAACATATCATATTTCTTCCTATCACCTCTACTGTACCACCTTGACACTTCAAAAAAAGAACTCACCAATTAATTCAAACATTCATCAAAAACTCTAAAAACTCAACCGAAAACAAAATTCTAACACATGGGTATTCGATTTCAGACCATAACTTAACTGGGAAATGAAAAAAGATGCAAACTTGAAGCTCTCAGATGGGCAATTTAACAAACAGGTAGAGTGCAACACAGTAAAATAAACAAAAATAAGACATTAAAGCCAAAAAAAAATGGTGCAAACTGCAACCAACCTTGGAGAAATATTGGGTGATGAATTGAGAAGTTAAATTGGTGGGAATCAAACAGTGAGTCACTCCTGAGAGAAAAAAAAAAAGATAAATCAAATTTAAATATCTGGGCAGGTAAGGGAAAACCCAGAAAGCAAAAAAGGAGAAAAAAGAAGAGAGGAAAGAAGAGAGAGAGAGGGATAGACCTTCTTGGTTTGGGGAAGGATGATGGGGAGAGAGTATGGCGGGAGAGCAAAGAAGGAAGGATAGTGATAGTGAAGCGGGAACTTAACCTTCTTGCCATTTCTTTATCCAACGGTCAAATTAATGGCAAAATTACATCGCATGTATTTGTGTGAACCTGTCTTTTCTTAAGATAGGTATATGAGTGTACCGAGACTAATGATATATGATGTAATATTAGTTATAAATTGGCAAAATTGCTGAAAATAATTTACTTGGGCCGATTATTCCAAAATAATCCCAACTTTAAAAATTGTTGGGAATAATCCCTACTTGAACTCGTATACTAAAGACTTGCTGATTATTTATAATTATTCCTTACTAGTATGAATGTATGATCTTAATATAATACTCGTATAAAAATGTGGCAGTGACTTATAATTATATCCTTTCAAATTAAAGTATTTACCAAGAAAAAACAAAAAAACACATCTAGTGTAACCGCAACATAATGTGCACTTCATAAATCACCCCTTATATAAATAAGGTTTAATTTTTCTTGAATTAAATTTATGTTAATTTTACCCGACGTATACTTACGGTCTGTTCGTCAAACATAAATGAATTCGAAGCTAACGAGTTAGTTAAACTTAATAGATAATCTAATTAGGATGATCGGCTGAAATAGTTGAAATTGATGACAGTAAAATAACATGAAATGACACTTTTGTCGACTATTAGGGATAATACTTTAGTACGGGTAATATTGAAATGTAAATAGTTTATTGATATGAGATTATTTGATAAGTTGGCTCATGCAACTTAACAAATAAGCTTTGCATGTAGTAGTTAAGCATTTATGCTCATATTATAATTTGAGTTTAAAATTAGAGATTTTTTATAAAAGTACCAAACTTTTGTTAAGGTTTTGTACGAAAGTACCAAACTTTTGTTAAGGTTTTGTACGAAAGTACCAAACTTTTTCTTTTTTTTTGTACAAAGGTACTAAACTTGACACTTTTCTTTTAAATCGGTACTTTTCTATTTTTCAAACTTTTTTGGACCAAAATACCCTCACGTTTGCTATACTTTTCCCATTTATTCCTCTTTTCTTAATTTCTTCCGTTTCATAGAATTTGTAACAATTACAATCTCTTGATATGTTTCCTAACGTTTCATTAATTATCAATATAGAAATTAAAGAAGATCAAGACAATAAAATTAGTAAACGTTTCCATCTAAGCTTATAATGATGATATATATAGTAGTATATAAGTTCATCCCATTGTTTTCCAAAAATTAAGTCCCTCTATCACAAAAATCACCAAGAAGATGACAATGAGTTTATTTACCAAAAGAATGTTCGCAACAATAATGATAGTGAGTTTGTATACTAGCTTGAGTGAGGCCAAAATACATGTTAATATTCTTAATGGATTGAGCAACGGGAAAAACCTTCTAATTCACTGCAAATCGAAGCAAGATGACCTTGGCGAACACACAGTAGCAGTAGGCGGTACCTATAGTATCTCTTTCAACACTGCGATTTTTGGCTCAACATTGTTCTTTTGTGCCTTCACTTTCGATAATACAGTACACTGGTTTAATATTTACGACGATGATCGTGACTCGTGCATAAATTGCCAGTGGCAAATTACAGACTCAGGTCCTTGCACTCCAGTTGCGGGGATGGACGACATGTGTTATGATTGGAACAAAAAATTATTGTGATAAAAGGTAATGGAATAAGCCTTTGTTAATTGTTAATAAAAGATAAGTGCGTAGACTTTGTTCGAAAATGAAAGAATAATATTTACGTATAATTGAATCTTCTTGGTCGTATCATTCTTTGTTTTTTTGATCTTTTGGTCAGAAATTGCTTCCTTGGAGATGATGGGTCGAGTTATTACTCTTTGTTTAACTATGGGCGCTTTGTAGCTTTGTTTAAGTAAAAGTATCTGGGATACTTAATTTTCCATCAAACAAAAAAATATTGGCATGGGTGTTTTTTTCTTCCAAAAGGTGTGAACTTCAGGAAGTCCATTCGAATCGTTTTGTTCTGGAAATTTCACATTTGGCTAGCTATTGATGATTTGATGCTGGATCCTTCGTACAATCGTCGTACGAGTAAATGAGGGAGGGTAAAAAAAAGCCAAATCAGATCACTAGCCACCACCACAGCATGCGAAGCTGTTTGCTGTTCAAGTTTCTATTATTTGAATCCAACAAAGCACCACCAGTTCTGCAACGATATTAAGTTGTGAGACTGTTCACCCCCGGTTACCC
>ONZK01000438.1:11380-25486 GCA_900322385.1 Pharnaceum exiguum
GTTTGGAAAAACAAAATGAAAATCACCACTTTTTGGTGGGGCTTGCTGACTCACTACCCACTAACATTACTTTACACTACTTTTTTGCTGGGACCCGCGCACTATCTGACTCACCCCTCACTAACTTAATATTTTAGAGGCTTATATGTTGGTTTTGTGTATAATACTTATATATATAGCATTGCTCCTTTAAATTACATAGCAGTCACGGCGTGACGCAGCCCTGGCCTACAAGCAAATTCAACATACACCCTATAGTCTTGTAGACTGCTGAGAGTATTCTACACAATCGTTGACTTGTAAATTAAAGAGTAACCAATAAAAAACAAGAGCTTGATCAAAGTGACGCGCACCGGTTGATTTATCTGAAGAAATATCAAGAAACTGAATAATACCCGATACTTTAAGCGACATTCTTCTACTCGTTTTCATCATGTCACTACCAATATAATGCGTCAAAAAAAAAAAAACATGTATGTCACTACTCACTAGTCACTAGTCACTACCAACTAAGAGTAGAATCTCTAAATATCGCGATAGACAAAGCACAAAGTTCCACAGAGGCATATACTCGATTTATAAGCCGCTGAAAGTAATCCAAATCCTGGACCTTACAAATGGGTGTGCACAGCATTACACGGTAACCAAACCGACCCACGAGAATGACCTAAACTGACAGTGACGACAAAATCAATAAGCCTGCTTATCTTTTGATTAGTATCGTCAGCTAGCCTAATTGTCTCGACACCCTCCCAATAATGATCTTCATATCGCTATTAGTTATTCATTAATTTATTCTACGATCTACATCGTCTAGATTTAGACCATCAGTCCATCACGTACAATTTCATTTCGATACGACTCTGTCTTAATTAGTACAATTATTATAAAGAAAACAACACAGCAGCGCAGTACTACTAACCCAATTGGGATTGCTTCTGAACGACCATGACCTATTTGTTTTTACATATATAATACTCCATATCAAGCTAAACTTGTTTTGGAAATTAAGATCAGGACATGACTAGCAAGTAGCAACCGTAGAGGCACTGACAATTATAGTAGTGGAGGAAAAATTCACACCCGGATCAACATACATGTAGGGTAACGTAGCACGGGCATCAGGACATCACCCAGTCACCCTTGCGCACTACTTTATAGCTAGACCTTCCTCAATCTTAATTAAATAATTTTCATTCAACTTGTTTGATGCTTCAAGTTGTTTGATATATCCACTATCCAATAATGCATGTACATCGCTGTAAATCAACATTTCAAAAGCATAACAAAAAGTCATTCACAAAAAATGGACATCCTTATCCGATCCACTCTTTCCATTAACATCCATTAACGTGTAATAAACATGCATACATTATTCGTCACACATTTGCACATTTACGCATAAAAAAACGAGTATCTTCTTACACATATATAAAAGAGAAATAACGATTTCTAGAGTTTATACCCCTCTAAATAGGGATAGCCCTAGTAACAGAAGGATAAACAACAGTAGCAGGATGACCCATGATCCTACGTCCCTTTCTACGCTTGAAAGGGTACACCAACATCCCTAGCGGCCACTCAATGATCGCCGCCGCAGCAAATGCTACAAACCCTAGTGTAGGACCCACCACCTTGCACCTGCATGGGTTGCTCCTCGTCCCGCACTGCACACATATCGGGAAGTACCCCATTGATTTCTCTGTTTGTGTTTTCTTCTTCTTGTGCGTTAGAAGTATCTAGCTAATGAAGGCACAAATACGTCGTACAAAAGAAAGACAATATAAGCAAGTTTTCTAATCACTTTAAAGTTGTGTGATATTCGAAGCATGGCTTTTGGTTAGGGTGATAGTATCTTGTTTTATAGAGAAGAAGAACTGAAGAGGTGGAATATGGAGATTGGATTATTATTTTTGAAGTTTTCGGGGTAAGGATATGATATGAAATGATTCAAAGGGTTTTGGCTACGTGGTGTGTTTTTTATTGTGGTCTTTGTGAGGGTTTTAGGGAGAGGACGGTGAGAGCTGAGAGGTGTCATGCTTTAAGAGCTCCTTCAAGTTGACGTGGGTCATTTTCAAATCAACACTTGGGCCAATTGTCTGCTAGTTGTAGATTTAATGTATTTGTAACGGACTTGGGCCTTTGAAGACGTGTACTTCATATCAGGGTCAACAGTCCTTTGGGCTTCACTTCCACATGGCTATAAGCTATGTTATTCTCTAGTTAGTTTTTACTTTTTTCTACAATGGTAAGTGTTCGGGCCAAATTCAGACCATTGTCGAACTCAGGAAAGATGTGGATTACTAGTTCCTTTTATGAGTTATGTATTTAGGGATGTTTTATAATCCTGATTATGTATAATGGAATGTAGATGGTGAACAAGTAAATGACAAAGAGATTTGAAGACGGGAAACCCTTTGAATTGGGTGAAAACCCCGGTTGAAATCTGCCTCAAACTGATAATGTTTCTACTATGAGGTTTTATGGGGGTTACAAGAGAAGGTTAACCTTTCTAAACTCAATAACAATGATCAACAAGATGAACTGGATACAATAAGAGAAGAGGAGTCAGTTGAGAGTATTAGGCTTGGTATTATGCTGGATGCATTGTGTATCCTTCTTGTGCTGCAGCTTGCTCTTATATAGTACTTGAATCCTAGTCTTCCAATGACCTAATCGCCGCTCCTTCTCCTCCACAATACTAGGAGACTTCGTCCACTCTCTAGTCTTTGGATACTTTCGTCTAAGGATCAACTGCACGCTCCATGGTCTTTCTCCCATGATTGTAGGTAGCAAATAACCAGTTTGAACTGGGTCCCCTTTAGTCCCTAGAATCTCGCTTGACCAAGTCCTAGCTGCCGTTGTGGACGTACTGAGCTCGTTAATGTTCTGAGGTTGTAATACGTATTGAGCATGTCGACGTGCTAAAATCCGGTACCAACAGTAAGTAAGTAGATACTTCGTAGTACGTAATTTTATTTCGGGTCTTAAAAAATAAACTCATGTTACTATATTGCTATTTGTATGCTTTATTAGGCTAGCACCCTACTTAGAGACCCTGCTCTAGTAAGTGGGCTGCTTATATTTTTTTCACTGTTAGACTATTTCTTTTGGGTGCAACAATTATAAGAGATTGCAAGTAGTGTGGTACATGGAATCAAATCCAAGCATACCATTGCGCATACCCTTATAAGCTCTCTAGTCCTGTCATCCCAAATATGACCTCAAAATATAGGGGTGCGACTAGCGTATGGTAATGGTGAAGTGTTCGCTTTCTAAGTAAACGAAGTGAACTAAACTCCAAATATGACCACAAAATATAGGGGTGCAATTAGTACATTGGTACAATGTCAAAAAGTTTCATTTAGGTACCCTAATTGATATGTTGAAAACAGTGGGAACCAATTTAATATTATGTTAGGCATATTTCCATTCAATAATTGTGCCTTCATCGTAAGCTCCCTTTTTAGCTAGATCATCCGCCTACATGTTAGCTTTTCTAAATTGATGTTGAATAGATACTCCCCTTAACGCAAGAAGTATATCGTACGATGATATAATTGTGTTCATTACGAGATAGAATTTCAGATATATGAATCTTAAATCCTTAACCAACAATATCATAATTAATTTTTTGATGGAAACAATATCATAATTGAATATACAGATTGTAGACCGGCTGACTTTATTCATCTACTAGGATTGTTGATTACGGTAGAGAGTTCTCTATGATGCTTTCAGAAGAGATTGAAATCTACTGGATGATCTTATAGAATCTTCTGATTCGCTAATGACTGGTGGCAAAGGCAAAGCTAGTGGTTGAAGAATGCTGGTGCATATGTCAATCCTGGGTCTCTTAGCAGTTAGCTCCCATATGTAGATGTTGCAAACTGGTTTGGTGAACTACCACATTGTCTGCTTGGACTCTTGAAGCAAACAATCTTGGGGTATTAATTTAGCCTAATACTCCAACTACCATACGAAATAAAGCAGCTCTTCAGATAATTTAACTGGAATCTCAAGACATCATAATTAATATAACTGGGAGATTTACTCAATGATGATGATGATTCTTGTAATTTGCAAAAAACATCACAAGAAATACTAAATTTATGGCTAATTACAAAAGTTATCGTAACATCTAATCCTAACTTCTGGAATTAACTATATCTTCAGTTCTTCTTCCCCCAAAGAATATATGCTTTAGCTGGCAAATTCACATAAAGTTCCATAAATGACAAAAGGAAAGAATTAATGGCTAAGAATTGAAATTCTCTTTAACTATGTTCGACACCAGAAGGGCATTCGATTCTTTCTCATTCCACTGTCTAGTGACTAGTGTAGTGAGTATGACCTTTATTTTGTGCCATCGAAGGCCAACCCATTTGGCCATTTCGACCATCTTTCTTAATCACTGGATGAACAAAATCTTCCAATAAGCCTTAGCATTTGGCAGACGTGAATGAATTAAAATAAGTAATTACAATTCAAGTTATCCTTAAATATCCCAACAATATGGGCACGTGTTATTGTCATGATTCATGTATAATTAAGATGGACAGATACAAATACTCACTGTGATACAGAGATATATATGCTACACTATAATTATTCATTACCTATGAGGTAAGTCAGGTAACAATAATTGCCTAATTGGATTATACTAGGACGCATTACTGTAGGTACTAATCAAAGCCAGAGCCTCATAAATACTTAATTGTGTGCTCGATCTATTACGCAGACTCCTTTCAAATTGTTTTCTCACTCTTGAATGCTTGCGAAACCCCAACGTGGTCGTATTTACCTAATTACATGTTCTTTACCTGATTGCTGCGTATGTACTTGCTTTAGGCCTTGTTTGGAAAACAGCATTTTGTAATAGCGGTTAAGTTTTAGTTATAAGAGTAGTTTTGACCACAAAGAAGATGTTTGGTGAAGAGTATTTTGTAAGAGCATTTGGGTCCATCTGTCCATAAAACTACTCTTCTCAAAATGTTATTGAGAACAACATTTTCAAGAGTAGTTTGGTTTCCTTTAGTAATTTACACTGCAAACTACTAACTGTTAATTGTGAATGTATCAAACAACTCTACCTGCTAACTGTTAACTACTAGTCAAAATTGCTAACCGCTAACTGCTAACTACTAACTGCTATCTCCCAAACAAGGCCTAATCAAATCATCAGCTGTGCATCTAGCTATCCAATATGATAGATGGAGCTAGCGAGGATGTTTTCACCTATCTCAATTTTCTCAGCCTTTTGTGAGAAAAAGCAACAAACACACGATTAAATGTTTAATAGTTAGTGCAACAACACACCTGAAGCGAAATTGAAGATCGATGCAAAAATATTTTGCTTCCAAGTACAAGAATATGGGGTATTGCTATTTTTGGTGTCTTATAAAGTTCTTTACAATTTAACCATTTAGACATTTCTATAGAATTCACAAATGTGGGAAATGTGGTATTAAGTCTTCATAAAGAATGATATGTTTCCGTTATATTTATATTATTACTCGACTATTTTTGATGTAAAATATAAATTAATATATGGTGTTGAAGTTGAAATTTATTCACTGGTTTGTCAATTGGTTGAATAATGGTATTGATTTGTCAATTGGTTGATTGGTTGAACATGTATGTTTTATTCGCCTATAAGTGTTTGAGTTGAAACTGAAAACACTAAATGCAATTATAATTATAATTAAAATTAAATGAAAAAAGATGATCTATAACACTATATATAAACAAAACAATGCCTAATTATCTCCAACTTTCATCTTTAGGTGATTATGTATTATAACAAAATGGCTAAGAAAATCTTCCAATACTTCTTATTTTTGGTAAAGTTGTTGCAGGTTAATACTTTAATACAACAAAAGGTCAATCTCGAAAACAACCTCTTTGTTCCTTAAACAGCGGTAAGGTTGCGTACATCCTGACCCCGAGCACCCCCATTGAGTGAGGATTTTCACTCTATTGTTGTTATTGTTACTGCCTAACATAAAATTTGAAGATACATATCAGTATAGTATCTACAAGTTAAGTTAATCATCTAGCCCGGCCTCCCGGCATGCAATCATGAAGAGCTCAATTTGTCTCCAGCTATATAACCTTGTGAAACTTTGTCATTTCAGGGAGCATTGCTGCCTCAGTCATTCATTGAAAGGAATCGCATCACATGACCTTCTGCAAATGATTGTGAAGGTGCATGTAAGATCATTTCTTAGTCAATGGCACATGAATATGCTTTCTTAAAATATTTGTAGTTTGGTAGTTGGTACACACATACGATACGAGTATTTCCTGTAAATCACGAATACAATAATGTGAATCAAATCACTTCATGTTAACTGTAACTTGTAATCATGAAGAGGATGAATAAAGAGTGGTGCAGTGGACCGGAGTATAAGATACGAACAATCATCCACATGGCATTTGATCAGTATTTCACAATCAAACCCATGAAATACCATGAGCATAAACAGCCTAGCTCATTTCAGGCAGTTTTGTCCAAGAAGAGCCTTCATTCCCATTCCATTATTCACTTTTCAAGCAATTTCCAAATTCCACTATATATGTCAAAAAAGCAAAATTATGTTACCTACTCATTACCCAAGCCATATGGTACCACCCATAGGCCATAATAAATAACTTTGTCAAGTACCCTCTCATGCACCTCCCATTTTGACGTGCAACATTTTCACAACTCTCTCATTTTCCTTACTCTCTCTAGCTATCATATCCTGAATGCAAATAACATGTTATCGGGGAATCAAAAATTATTTCTCTTCATCCTTGTTCTGATAACACTATCATGTCATACAACAACCAAAGCAGAGGAAATCCAAATACCAGACCCAAGCATTAAGTGTGACACATGCCCTTGTGACACTTGTCCAGAGCCACTGCCACCACCGCCACCTCCTCCTGCCCTTCCTGAGTGTCCGCCTCCTCCTCCTCCTCCATCACCATCACCACCACCACCACTCCCATCTCCGCCTCCGCCATCACCTCCACCACCAAAGCCAACATGCATCCCCTGCATGGCTGCAGAACCGCCACCGCCAAGATTCTACTACACTCCCAATTCTCCGGATAATTTGTACGTGACTGAGTACAATTACTCAGGCGGGGATCGTATAAATGTTGTTTCAGGTCTTTTAGTGCTCATTGGACTTTCAATTTTGCAGCTTGTTGCCTTGGTATGATCTTCAGATTGCTGGAGCCTAATGTAATCTAGCAAATTTGATTGATAAGGGGACCTCGGGGGATTACATAACTTTAGTTGTAGCAAGATATTGTTTAGTTGTTCTCATTCTTGGTCAATTACTGTTGTCTAATTATTAGTTGTCATCAATGATCATTTGATAATGCAGTTCAATTAGTGTGAAGTTTATGTTGCATTCATTATTTGATCAGCCAGTCAATTAAGTCTCTTATTTCGTTATAGTTCATGTCATCATGTGAAGGGTTGTGTATTATATATGATCACATGACACTTGACAGTCAATAAGATACTGACGACAATATTATAGATATATACGCTGGCTGCTGCAAGCATAAGCTCATTGCTCATATAACGGTGCGATTGAGTTGAAAGTGTACTTTTTCCCCCTCCTGTGTGGAAATGTATGTACTATTAAGTTTTCACACTTGTGATTAAATTTTACAATCATCATCGATCAATCAACATATAAATGTGAGAAGTGACGACCCTTCAATAAGAAGAGGATCAAATTTCTATGGCACGTATCATTGTCGATTTCGTACATTTGCTGGCGGACGAACCAAACATCTAGCTACGAGTAATGTGTTAAATTAAAATATATATATTGAACTTGTCGTAATAAAGACTTTAGGGGGGAAAATAAACATTAATCAACATATGTATCAATATAATTCATTCTTTAAATTTGACATTTTGAGTGGAGGAGGTTGTGTTTTGCACTTTGCAGAAAATCAAAAGGAAACTTAGTCTAGTTAAGGAGAAAGGACCAGGGAGAATCATAAAAGCGCGGGAATAATTTCTCTTGACGTTGAAGAAACGCATAAATGTCGCGTTTAGAGCTAAAGATATCATATACAGCAGAAAAAAAGACATATGAGGTGCCTGTATCTGTATGGCAGATTGGCAGTCTGGCAGTATAAACAAAAGATGTGTTGCTTTACTGTCACAGATGAAAGTTGATCCAGGGATTGCTGAATTGGGTGGTTATTGTTCGAACTACTTTGACATAAAGGTCGAATCTGATCATCTTTCCGTTATTATTCCTCTATTCTCATCAGCACCTTTAGTTTCTTATCTCGTAAGGCGTAATAAGGTGATCAGGTAGGATAACAACCGTGATACACTACTAATGTGTCTTCGATCGTCCAGTCTAAATGATCTTTTAGACCACAATTTGTGTCACTCAATCGAATGCCAAGCTTCCTAGATGGCCAAGAATGATAATCGATTGCATCTTAATATATCTTTGAATACTAATATATATTTGTTTTAGAGATATTGGCCAATCAAGAAACTTGAAACAGCTATATATGGAGTAGTATTCAGATATTCAACTTACTACAGACTCGATCATTTTAAACAGATCCGCTTGAATTGAATCTATATATCTGAAGGTGAGAAAGTCAAGCACACATTGTATATATAGGTGGTTCAAAGGTAGTGTGAATAGTAATCTTTTCTACATTCTTTCAACTTACACTAAAGTCACTCTTTTATATACAACTGCTGATCCATTGTCTCGAACCACTATGTCTCAATTACGTTACGTTCAAGAAGTTCATTAAAATTGATCAAATTTAAAATGAATGGTCAGGTCTATATATACATACATTGCATACATATAGACTATAGTAGTAGTTTTGAAGGGTAACCATGCAATTGCTTGTACTAGTCTTCTCTTTAACTTCCGTTGCTTCCAAATTAAGATGTCTTCAACCACCAGCACCAGTAGTCAGTAGAGGAGATCTATAGTCGGCAGCAGACTGTCTTAAATTCCAAGCATTGTGTACTGTGTAAGAATTTTATGATACATCAACCTTTTGAGTGTGGTGACTGAACTGAACAGCTGCTGGGTTGGCCCGGAGAGTGACCAAGATTTAGATCAACAAAAGATATAAACAGAAGATAAAGCAAAGCAGTAAGAAAAATAAAGAGATATTAACTTTGATTAATTACACCTTTCTACTACTGAATTAAAGGGGAAAAAACTCCCTCAGCTACTTCCCAATGTGGTAGTTACTTAATTGTTTTTCGATTTACCAGACAGATTTGTTTCGATCGCCGTCTTTAAGGAAGTTATGTTAAGTTGTTGGAATGGACTTTAATTTACAGTTCAAGTTTGGACCCTAGTCAGTGACTCAGTGTTCACATATGTAACTTCTAGTAATTTGTAGGGAATAAGAAATTTTGATCTATAATCTTCTGTACTTTGGAACCTGTAGGCAATCAGGTATTGGGTTAGAAGAGGAAGTGTAGAAGAATATGTGATTGGAGGAAATTCCCTTGTTCACAAGGTGGATACTCTACAATCTACATATCCAAGGATGATTTGTTTTACGGTGAAGGTGTCAGAATGGCTCAAGTGTACTGACGAAGAGGACAAGAAACAACTCCAGTACTGGAGGGTAGGGATTTGGCTGGGATATGGAGGCACTAATCAGTCCAACTGAGAAAGAGGATGACTAGTAGAAAATGATCAACTTCATAAACCCTCCAAGAAAACCAAAAGAAAAAGAAACGGCCACGCAGTCCCAAGTCGAAGAGAAATTTGGCCCAATCGATATGGTCTAGTCCAACATTTTGGCCGTTTTATTTAGTCAGAAACACCACCACCACATGATCACATATGGACTATGGAGTATTGTTTTTACTAGACTAGTGGTCTGTCCGATTGAGACAATGTGATAGCGCCTAAAACAGATTGAGACCAATATCATTTTTTTTTTTTTTAAAAAGGACCAATATCAAGTCAACTGAACAATCTTTTTCATGAGACATATATGCTGGCGACGATTATCTATTCAACTACCCACTCTTATTTTCAGTTAGAAAAATTGGTGTGAACCCATTTTTTATATGAGATTGGGTGATATGAGTCATTATCGTATAACTGGAGGTTCATTATTGTATAGTTGATTGGTCATTATTATGTAGCCAATGTGTCATCATTGCCCGGTCAGTGTTTTGTGATTTTCAGTAGTTTCTTCAAATTTTCCTGTAGTGTATTCCAAAAGTGGGCACGTTATTGTCGAGTGACATGTGAGATGACTCAAATGAGCAAGTACAAAGTCTTTGTTTTGTTCGTGTGTTCAAGAGTTTAACTCAACTAAATAAAATTAAAATAAATTATTTGAACCTAATTCAAAAAATCTAAAACAAAACTTAGATGAAATTATAATGAATATATAACTGAAATTGAATTAAACGTGACTCTCGGGAAAAAAAACTCTCGAAAAAATGAACTGTCGGACGCGGAAAACATTGAACTACAACTTTGAGGTTAAACAAAACAAAGGTAGTCTAACTATAATGCAAAAATATACTCAGTTGTACTTATGAGAAATTTGAACATGTGTATACCTGGTGTACGGTGGTAGATATACCTTATAGTTTCTTTTACACTAAGCCTAATTTCTTAATAATTGACCAGGCACTTAGGCTGTGTTTTACTCGTTGGTAGCACTATAATTCAGTTTTTTCCAGTTAAGTTCAATTCAGTTCAGTTTTTTTCCCATTAAGTTTACTTTAGTTTTTGTTATAATTTTAATTGCCTTCAGTTTTTTTTCAGTTCAGTTCACCATTTTTTTTAGAACCAAATAAGGCTGTGTTTTGTTTATCGGTGGAATTATAATTCATTTTTTTTCAGCCAGTTCAATTCAGTTGTAGTTTTATAAATTTTAACTATCTTCAGGTTTTTTTCAGTTTAGTTCTGTTTTTTTCAATTTAGTTATGTTTCAGTTCAGATCCTTTCATCCCAAGTAAGGGAGTGGTTTGGTCGGCTGGTAAGATAATAAGATCTGAACTAAAACTGAAATGAGCTGGAAAAAACCGAAAGATGTCGAAATGAACTGAGTAAAACTGAAGACATTTGAAATTATAATTAAAATTAAATTGAAAAACTAAACTAAACTGAAAAAAACTAAACTAAACTGAATTAAATTGAAAAAAACTAAACGGTATTAATATTGATGAACAAAATACAGTCTAAACACACCATAAGTCCATAACTATTCATTTTGATTGCAAGAACTCTCCCACTTGTATACATTTTCTCAAACAATTTCCGATCTCCATTATGTCAAAAAATTAATAAATGAATCACCTACCCAGGCCATAGTATCACACAATGGGTCAATGGTCGTAAAATAACTTGACCTATATCATAAGTCAGAAAGTCACCCTTCAATTCCATGCAGGTACCATATAGTATCACACAATGGGTCAATGGTCGTAAAATAACTTGACCTATATCATAAGTCACCCTTCAATTCCATGCACCTGCCATGCATATAAAACATTGGTAAAACCGTACCACATTTTCACAGCTCAAGCATATTCATTACTGTCTTAAGCTATCAAGTATCGTGAATGCAACTAACATGCCTTCGGTGCATCAAAAGTTTCTCTTCTTCCTTGTTTTGATAACAATATCATGTTATACAACAACAAAAGCAGAAGAAAACCAAATACTACCGGACCCAAGCATTAAGTGTGACACATGTCAGGAGCCGCTGCCCCCACCGCCACCTCCTCCTGTCCTTCCTGAGTGTCCTCCGCCACCTCCTCCTCCCGTTCCTGAGTGCCCACCACCACCACCACCACCACAGCCAATATGCAACCCCTGCATGTCTGCGCAACAGCCGCCACCCCAAATATTTTACTATGCTCATCCCGATACTCCGGATGGTTTGTACGTGACTGAGTACAACTCAGGCGGGGTTCGCATGAATGTTGTTTTCAGTCTTTTAATGGTCATTGGCCTTTTAGTTTTGCAGCTTATTGTCTTGGGATGATCATTGGAATGCTGGATGTTATTTACAAAAATGTATTAATATTTGCGGACCTTTGCTATCGTTGTAGTTCATTTCTTGTTTTTGCTATCGTTGTACGATTATCTGTGGTTTGATCAAATATAATTTCATAATTCAGTTATTAATGTTTTTTTATGAGTCGTTATTAATTATTTCTCTTGGGACAGGGGAGAATCATTATAAGCGGCGGAATTATTTCTCTTGTGTTTGACGTTGAAGAAACACAGAGATGTCGCATTCTGTTCTAAACTTCTAATTAAGATATTGTACACGACTGGAAAAAGAGCTTATGTGGTGCCGGCCTGTATGGCACTGGCAGCACAAACAAAAGATGTGTGGCTTTATAATCACATTAAAAGTTGATCATCTATCCACTTCGACATAGAAGGTTCGAATCTGATCATCCTTTTATTCATTATTCCTCTGTTTTCATCGCCTTTTATTTCTTCTTCCGTAAAGGAGGTACTAGTGTGCGACACTGGCTTCAAGTTATCTTTCATGTATAAATGTACCATAATACTCACTGTGTCTTTGTCCAATCTAGATCTTTTAGACTAGCTACAATATGTGTCACAATTGATCAATGCGCTGCCATGTTTCCTAATTGGCCAAAAATTAGTAGATTACGTTTTTTATCTTTTATTGATACCATGCTTCACTAATGTTAGAGATCTTGGCCAATCAAAAGAAGCTTGGCACGCATAAATTTTGGTATACAACATAGATTATGGCCTAGAGAACGTATAAATAATTGTCACACCATGACACCATTTTGTTTGGAGGCTGGTGTATGTTTTTCACGTCCAATTAGCTCATAGCAAAATGTGTAGTAGTATTCTAGTATTTATATACATTTAACTTAATAGAAGCTTACTTTAAACAGATACGTTCTCCTGAATCTATATCTGGAAGGCCTTATGGTCAAGTCGGAAAGATCAGTAGTGTGAAGCTTCGAGAAATAAGCACAGTGCATAGGTGGTTCAAAAGGTAGTTTGAACAAGCAATTTTTCCACATTCTGTCAACTTAGAACACAATGACTCTTTTTCTAGTTCTAGTGATGCTCCAATTTGTCTCAAACCACTGTGTCAATAGCGCATTGACCAAAGTTCAAATTAACATTCAGGTCTACACTTTAATTTGCAAAGTCTAACATTACGTAGCTAAGTTGCTTAGTAGTATTTATTTTTGAAGGGTAAGGTACGCAATTCCTTCCACTAAACTTCTCCTTAGCTTCCCTTAATTACTTCCAATTTAAGATGTCTCTAACCACCACCACCAATTGTTAGTGGAGGAGATCTACAAGCATTGTCTGTACGAATATATGATCCATTCATTCTATCTTTTAAGCGTGGTAACTGAGCTGCTGCGTTGACCCCGGAGGATGCTAGAGTGACCTAGATTCGAGTCAACAAAAGGTATAAACAGAAGAAAGAAAACATCGCAGCAAGAATAGATAAACTTACATAAACTTTCAGAGCAACTTTCTGGTGCTGAAAAAAATAGGAAAAGAAATGAACTACTACATCTAGCTTTGGCTATTTGCCTTTGAAAGCATGGTTCTACCATTTCTGTATAGGTTACTACTTCATGGTTTTCATATATGTTGGTCGACGTGATACAACTCGATCAATTTAGTTCTAGCCTACTTCAGGATCAATTTAGCTAGACTTATATGAGACACATAAATCAAGAGATTGCAATATGATCCCGGCCGCGGCCGCTAGACATTAAACAGACTACAGACACAGATGAAGTAGCTAGCTAGACTGAGAGATGGGGATTTGATCAGCAACGCAGTCTCTGTTAGAATATTGTGGTGGCTTGTGTCCCGTATTACTCATTTTTAGTGGCCTTGAGGTGTATATAAGTGAGTGCCCTCCACTCATTACCAATTGGTTTTGAGTTTGATCCTCACAAGCTTATATCACCTCACATTGGGCCTAAATTTAACATGGTATCAGAGCGGGCCTTGGGCCTGTGTTGTTGTTGTTCCCCCTTATGCCCACAGTTGTTAGCCCATAAGTGGCATTTGTGTGAGGCGGAGCTTTCAGTTTAATTTCCCT
>ONZK01000438.1:44311-56536 GCA_900322385.1 Pharnaceum exiguum
GGGGGGGGTGTTACTCTGTGATCTTCAAAGTTCACAACACTGCTGTCCCATACCAATATAGAAGCTCTATCTAGTAAACGGCTAACACCTATATTCAAAAGCATCTGGCTTTTTTTGTTCATCATGACAAGTCGTCCATGATTAAGCTAACGACAAATCTCAAACTCAGTAATAAAAACTATCTAATCCAATTCAGTCACCGAATTCACAGACCAATTTTGATTAATAAAATAGAATGAACAAAAAGTATGCATACCAGAAGCTCTACTGTCATAGGAGCGCCACCTCTTTCTATTTGTAATTCAATTTTCTGGTTCACACTATCATCTAACAATGTCTCCAATTTAAGGAATTGAGTCATAACCTGCAAAAAGTGATCATTAAGGACATCAAGAAACTTCGAGAAGGCATCTTGAATAAATTAGCAAGAAGAGAATTTAAGGGTAATTATATATAACATAAAAAGAGGCCAGGTGCAGATAGAACGCTGAGACCTAACATATTCAGTAGTAAATCTAGTCAAGTTCATCCAACTAGTAACACTACGTTGGCATCACATGCATCCATAACGCTATTACAGCATGGCCAGGGAAGAAAGGAAAAATGAAAAATAACCATGAGCAGAGCAGGCCAACATACCTCACCATTGACCTGAACAAGCACGTCACCAGTTTCCAAATGCTTATGACCTGGGCCCCCGGGCACCTGTGACCACGAACGAAATGAGCCACCTAGTAACCCAAAATTTCTCACAGAGATACCAACAAGAACACCAAAATTACCACTGAATCAACAACTAGCATTCCGGTTTCTCCTGGAGGGGATGCACGCCGTACCATCTACTTAGTCAGAAACAGACGACATGAACAAACACGAAGAACGATCAGAGTAAAGCAATGAAGCCTCTCAACAGAAAGGAGATCGACAAACGGATAAGTACCAATTCTGTGTCTCTTTGAACACCAAGCCGAAATGTCTCATCAAAACCTTTGTGGACAAATGTGACCTACAGAACAAAAAATACGAAATAGTCAACTGATTATATGCAGCACCTGGTGTTGTCAACAAAACAATCACACCAAAGAAGAACTCAAAAGAAACCGTGTCTAAGGCATGTTAAAGGCCGAACCAAGACTTTCGCTTTAAAACACAGCATGAATCAGTAGCTTGACTTTAAGGAAACAACTGCTAAAAAAGTATCCCAGCCAACTTCTAAGGGTTGAACTGAAAATTAAAAAACGAGTTTCCTCGACATGCTGTTCTTACTCAAGCTCTGCAATCTCCATAACTTACTATGTTGTCCTGACTCCCAAGTCACATCCCAATTGGCAAGTTACAATCACAAAAGGATTGATGTGCTCATACATTAATTCTCCACTCTCAACAAATAAACAATACTTGCTCTAACACGTACGTGCCACTTATCTGGGGACTGGTTTAACACGTACATGTTCCACAAGACAAAGAGGGGACAGAATCTCATACATATTTCAAGCTTAGATGATAACAATAACAAACCTGAAGCGTACCACGGGGAATGGTAACTGCAGGCCACTTATCCGGGGACTGGTCTCTACCATTCTGAAGATACTGGAGTGCCCTAACAACCTGAAAAACTCAAACCACAAAGCTTAAACAAGCCTAAAAGTGCAATCAGAAAATGAACTTTGTTGACGCTGAAACTAAGGAGCATACACATGCAAGTTAATGCAACATTGGACATTCAAAAAAGCATTCACCAATAAACGGAGTGACCGTTTAAGATATAGACGAACAACCATCAAGAACAACACCCTCATAAAAAATATACACATCCAGCCAACAGAAAGCGGACAAGCCAAAAACAATGTCAGAGCAAACTACAATTAAGATTACAAAATCGTCTTAAATAGAGAGTTTGGCAAAAATATACAAAAAACATGTAAAGAAAGTTCCGCAGGGAAACACGAAACTAGAACTAACGTACCCTCTCCAAGGGTAAGAAAAATGCTGATGCACTGGATGACTTACTCCCGGCATTCAATGCAACTGCCCTTCCTTTCCAGTCAATTACTGGAGAACCGCTTGATCCACCCTTAGTCCCAGAAGCAGCCTGCATAATATATCAATAACACAATCATGAACCTGAAAGTCCACTTCTTAAAAAACTGTCGTTACCTCTAGAAATGTGCATGTTATGCAACACTACATATAATTATGAGGTTCAGGAGGGGTAGAGTATGCCAGCCTAAATGAACACAATCTTACCCTTGCAATTGCAAAGAGGTTGCTCGCACCAACCCTTACATAAAGTAATGCATGAGCTAACAACTTGGTACGCCTTCTTTTCTTATTTTATATTTAGTGAATGCTAGAGGAAGCAACTATCAGGTTCATAAAGAAATCTAAATCCAAAACCTACAAGACGGGCTTCACTTTTCTAAGTATTCTCAACTTACTTGCATATAAAATGTATTGAAGTCATTGTAGCCATCCCTGCACCAGAAAAGAAACATGACATCAGGCATCATCTGAATTTCATCAAAATCTCATAAGGCTGATAGAACAATGTTCATGGAAAAAAATGGCCACACAATGCATGTAAAACATGACAAGTTCACAACAGAAACAACTTACATTGGACAAAATTATATCACAACTAAGCTGCTTACACAGAATCAACTAACTGTCCGCCAAAGTCCAGCCTAAGTCTCTTCAGATCAGCACATTTTATTTCAGGCAACCTTGCAAATGGCTATTGTGCTACTAAAGAAGGACATATAACTGAACAACTCATCTGAAGCCACTGGCATGAGGTCGCGTACATCTGAGATTATGACTGTCTGGCTAGTTGAACATAGGATACCTCTTCAAAGGCTTTGGAGTGATGTTGAGTTGAAATTGCCCACAATTTCGGTAAGCAAAGGCAACATAGTACAAGGAATAAGAGAACAAATATACGAACTATGGATACATGACATACATCAGCAACCAAAGCACAATGTATTTTAAATTCCTTTCTCATTTTTTTTAAAAAAATATTAAGCAGGTGGGGGATGATGTCATGTCATTTACAGGTATTAGCTTCCACAATCCAATAAGTAATCCACAAATCACTTGGAACTCAAAGATGGATTTCGTTGAAATATTAGTGAGTGCAGCAAGTGCATTATCCAGAAACAACCTAAATCATTCTCACTCAAAGTCAGGAATACAGAATGCCCCTACAGTTCCAGATACAGCGTAAAAAAACAAACTTTATGTGTCCAACTGACCTACTTTGTCGACTAAATACAAGAAACAATATCAACCAACATATCATTGTTAAATGAAACAGTAAAAACACCAATACCACATACTTTTTGTAGTGAGGAGCATCTCTATCAAGACGTGCAAGAGTGCCAGCCAAAATAGATACCTGCAGGAGACCACAGCAATAAAAAAGATTACAAGCCAGAGAGACCAGATCCTATCAATAAGTTTCATAGTAATGCTTATAATATTCTATGCAAATCACATGTAGAGATGCCATATAATATGCACATGGGACTATCAAGAATGACATATAATCTAGTCTGCTTGAAGTATTAAAAAAATACCTTCTCACCACTGTCATTACCAACAACCCTGATATCAAGCCCCACAGAAGCCGCCTCAGGAGCAAGAGGTATCTCTTCATAACTCAAAAATCGAATTTGTTGTGGATCATAGCGGAAGAAGCCAAAATCGTGCACCTGAAATCAATAAACAGCTTTCCGCGTTAGCAAGTGAAGAAGACAAGGATATACAAAATAAGAAAAAGAGTGACGGACTCCTCAACTCTATGCATCCAACTTATGGCAAAGCTAAGGATATCATGAGTCCGTGACTACATATTATATCGAGTGGCAATATGTAACCAATGCTGGCAGCCGCAGAACTAAGTGTCACAAAATGCACACTTACCTTAGATTAATTCTCCACACAATTTCAGAATTTTCAAATGTGATCACAACAATGCAAACCTTAGAAACTCTAAACTCAATGCAGCCATCTATTTTGTTCAACAAACCTAGTCACTGCTCCAAATCACACCCAACAAATACTGCTAACCCGTAAGTGTAATCCACAACTTGAAGAAGTTTCTAACTTTCTCAGTTTAACTTTAGCCACTGCCCGACAAAAACCAGGTCCAATGGTCCTGATCCAACTAGAGCCACACTTAACAATTCTGAACTTATCAAAGACCTCAAACCAAGATCATAATATTTTGCAACCCATCATTAGCAAAATAACTTCAAAACCTCAAGTTCCACTAAAAGACTAATAACATATATTATATGATATTTGGCCTAGTTTCTTCCAAAAAGTAATTGCTTTTATTTTCCTCCTCCTCAATTTCCATCGGTAATTACTTCATAAAAGCTCTAACACAACAATGGCCCAAAGCAAAAGCTCCAATTTTGATGCTTTTGCTTAATGGTAATTCTGTATACCCTTTTGCCGAACATATTCAACCTGGACCAACTATAGCCAAACTCAAGTGTCCTGAGCTCAAGCCAAGATCAATATTTTTTACAACCCATCATTTAAAAAATTATTCCCTAAAAAAAAGCAGTAAAAGAAAAAAAAAGAACTGAATATTCCAACTTTATTAATTCAAGTTCAGTAATAATTATTCCCTAAAGAATGAATATCCAAAATTCAATAGCAGCCCACTTTCCAATATCACTTTCTCAGACAATAATATTCTCCCTTTCTCATTTCACTTCATCAAAACAAATAATTTAAAAACAATAAAAAGGCAAAAAGAAGAAGAGGATTAAATTAAATTACTAACAGGATCTCTGTAAACAGGGAAAATAGGAATCTCCTCACGATTCAAGAACATAGCCTCAGCAACAACAGGGCCAGGCTTGACGACGTGGCGATTGGTGAGAATAATGCCACGAGACTTATCAACAACAAACCCAGTAGCGTAGCTAGCTGCGGCATTCTCAGTGTCAAAGGAGCGACAAGCGGTTGTACGGAGGACGACGACAGCGGGAACCACTTTGCTCAGCGCGTCTCGCCAGTGCTCTGCTGTTACCGACGTTGATTGTGGTGGTGGGAGTGGGGGATCTATCTCCATTGATATCTCCACGACGTCTTCTTCTTTGGTTGGTGATTGTTGGTTCGACATTGCTTTGGGTTTTCGAGGAGAGAGAGTGGGGTAGAGACTAGAGAGAGATTGGAGAAATGAGTTTTGTGGGCTGGTCTGCTTGACGCCTTTTTTTTCTTTCTTTATTTATTTATGTTGGGAGTTTTTTATATTGATGGGAGTTTTTTTTTTTTTTTTGAGGGGGTGTTAATTTCCCTCCAAATGAAAAATACTGTAGCTACATATATAGGCTACAATGCTACATGGACAAAGAAAGATTAGTAGATTGGGCGGTGGGTGGTGCTGGTGCATGTCTAGTGGTCTTAATGCCGTAGCGTAAGTGCAGCACTGTAGTAGTAGTACTAGTGCCTACATATGATTAAGTGTTTTGCCGAGTAGATTACTATTATTGCCGTATTGGATTACATCAAGTTGCATCTCTAATGGAATGCTACCAATGCAAGAAAAAACCTAAGCTACTATATACTATTTAGAAAAGTCAAGAGAAGAAAGTATATTGAGATCGAAGTTGTATTTTGTTCCTGTATACGACGAGCATGACCTGAACATTAACATTGCAGATGAACAAAACACAGCATAAGCTTTTGTGTGATGTATAGTATATGAAAATAAAATGTTGCCTTTTATCTTTGAAATTGAACTATTTGGTGTTCAAATTTATTGTCTTGCTTTGTGCATTTGCGTAACTATATGATACATATAAATCTATGGTGTGAGTTCTACATAATACAATAGTTTTTTCCCGATTTTCAGTTTAATTCACTGTTTATTGAACTTCAATCTTCAATTCAGCTCACATGAGTTTAATTGATGAACTTTTAAGAGTTTTATTAAGAGGTGTGTTCTTTAGGACAATATTTAGGTGAAACTCCTCGTTATACTAAACTAACTTGAACCGATCGAACTCAGATTAAATTATAAAATGGAAACAGAACTCATAAGTTGAAGGTTTTGCTGCAGGAGTATCTGAGTTGACTTTAAAGAGGAAGCTTTACAAATTACAAGTGACTAATGGTTATCACTTTATCAGTACAATCTGATCATATAGAAAATGCTACCTTTACACATTCCTAAAACAAGATAAGGATATTGTGACTTTACATTTACAATAATCAAAGGTCTGTACGTATATTCCCCTGTCAGACTAATGCACTTTATGAAATGCATCGAAAAGCTTCCCTTTCAGAAAAGTGAAACCACTGACAGAGTTGTTCATCAAAGAAGAGAATTTGGAGAGCTTGGCAGGTAGTTGGTCCAAGTGTTTAATTGAGTTATAAGCAACTCCACCGGCTATGCAACCAACAGTTGGACCAACTACGTAAATCCAAAGTCCTTTATATACGTGCTTGACAATAGCTGGTCCAATACTTCTCGCAGGATTCATTGATGCTCCAGATATTGTCCTGTCAATGCAAGCATATTATATTTTGTTAGTTGTGTGTAATTTGATTGAATTTCTCTTTATTTTCAAGAATTATATTGACTGTTAGTATTTTTATGTAACTGGAGGTACTAATTGGATGTTCGGCCCTTACCCGGCAACAAGAGCATTCATGAGTATCGTCATTCCAATAGCAACACCAGCAAATTGGTTATGCTGCATAAATAAATGACACGATTCAAGCAGTTAGTAGTTGCCCAAAAATAAAATGATATGATCAGTAGTATAAGATGTGTACATCCTTACCCCCATCTAATGGGGATTTACACTATGTTGTTGTTGTTGTTATCAGTAGTATAAGATGTGAAAAAGAATGTAAAAGAAACTACAGTATGAACTTACCGCTCTTTCGTCGAAGGCAGTGCCAAAAATGACGAACATAAGGATGAAGGAGATGATGATCTCCATAACTAAAGACTGAGCATCTGACCCAGAAGGAACAGTCCCAAAATAACCCTCAGAAGGTATATCTAGTAACAGAACTAGAGTACCACTTGCAAGTGTGGATCCTAGCAATTGAGCTCCAATATAGAGTGGTACCTATAGTATAGTTTGTGCAAGAAAAATCAGTGACAAACTTGTATCTAGATATTAAAAAGAGTTCGAATACTACATGTGAATTATGCTGACCTGCTTCCAGGGGAACCCTCTGAGAAGAGCATAAGTAATGGTGACTGATGGGTTGAAATGGCAAGAAATGTGCTCCAATGTGTAAACCACTATCATAATAATTAGACCCCAAGTGACACAAATTCCTGGATATGTCACTGCTCCGCGGCTGATCTTTTCAGCTGCAATTGCTCCACATCCTGTGAACACTATGAAGTATGTCCCTATGACTTCTGCTAACAACTGCAGAAAACAAAGCTGAGAGTTTGTAAACGTAAAATAATGAACATTAGTCAGCTCTAATCCTAACTTAACTGTGCTAGCCTACAAGCCTAGGTAACGGTAGTGAGCTTTAATAAAGCCGCCAACCTTTAATGATTTAAGGAGCGCTCTCTATGACTTGAGCAACTCTCCCTACACTTACTGGAGTATTGTTTACTGACCTTCTGTAATGTTGTTGCAAGTTCCACAAAAGTCGAGCCTGAGTTTGGGCCAGGTTGCCCGTTGGCTGGCATGGTGGTGGTAGGTTGAGGTCCAGAACCACGTATGGATCCTTGCTCCATTTTGGAGAGCTCGGTGTCATCTAAATGGCTGACCTTTGATGACATATTTGATGTTTGCAGCACAATTCTAGTGACTTGTAGTAGTATATAGGTGATGATGACACCGTAATCACGAAAGAACTTTATGAGAACGAACTGATACTGATATTGATATTGGTGTGGTAAATGAGAATGACAATTGAGTCTCGGTGGCTTCATTCATATACTACGTTACCACCTTACAGGCACCAGAGGAGAACCCCAGTGAAGTATAATATTCATTTGACTTCAACATGCCAAAGAAACTGCGTAACGAAACAGGGGTTAGTGAATGCTTTACAAAAACCGGGATTAGATTTGCTGTTTTAATGCCTATGTGATTTATGTGACTAATTATGACATTATGTTGGTGGTTTTCGCCCATGGCATTAGTCCACGATTACGCAGTAGCACATTGTAAAACATTTATTTAGATAATAATCTGTGACAAGTAGATGATTAAGAAAACTAGAAAAAGCTCCCCATGGCAAGTCAAAATCGCATAATGAAACTAGTGTCTAATTATAAATTCAACTACTTTGGGGAAAGGTGACTAGGTCCAGAACATGGATCTTTCCCTTCGTGGATTTAGAGTACGGCCTGTGGGAGTGCACAGTTAAGACTAGATAAGGTTTGAGGGCAAATTCTATCATAAGGTTTGAGTACTCAGAAATCTATTCATAATTGCGTGTTTAACCTTTTAACCTGAATTGGCATTCAGATATTGCTACTTTGCTAGCTCACATGAACCACTATAATTAGCTTCGCAATAGACATGACAGATTGACATCAGAGAATTACTGATCGAGTTTTAGTTGTTTTCGCTTCTTCCTGCACCCTGCAAAGGTGGTTCACAGATCCAAAGATCGCGGTCTTCATTCTGATGTTTTGCAAACTTAAAAAGCTTTCAGTTTCAAATGATCAAATCATCATATCCCTATTCAGTTTACAGTTCTGCAGGACTAGAAGCTGAAGAAATTGACTATAGAATTTGCTGAACGCAAAAAAATTAAGATGAATTGATGGATTGAAGTTGTCCTCTTACCAGAAAACTAACACTAAACATAACATTTGTTAAGCTGTAGCACTATGACAACAATATCTAAAGTGAAAAATTAAAACCAACAAAACAAAACGATTGGAACTGCCCTATAAAAACAATGTAAAAAGAACGTTTTAGCAAGACCATCGGCCCATAACCGTCAACATTTTTGGCTCGAAAGAAGCTTCAGTAAAAACCCTCTTCTTTCTTCTATATTCCATTATTCCTTCCACAGCCCCATACGTGATATTGTGAACACCAACTGGATCCCTTATTGGGTAGACATGCCCTTGAGGAAAGATGAACTTCTAGTTAGTTGATTAAGGGGTTTCTCAGTGAACCTTAAGAGATTATAAACAAATGCCCCAGCAATTGTTCCAATTGGTGGTCCTATGAAATACACCCAAAGTCCTTTGAAGTTGTTCTTCACAAGTGCTGGCCCTAGACTTCTTGCTGGATTCATTGATGCTCCTGAAATTGGCCTGCAGTGAAAATCAAGTAAATAATCATACAGTCTCTAATTGATAATTGAGGTCTTATTTGATTCAAGTGTTTAGATCAATAGTGATTGACTTACCCAGCGACAAATACATTTAGCATTATGGTCATTCCAACAGTAACTCCAGCCAACTTTCCGATCTACAGGCAAGACAACGATTAATATCAGAATTTCAGCATCCAATAATTCAATTTTCAGCAAACATGACATAGTAATTGTTTGTTGGACAAAGAACTCACTGCTGCTCTACTATCTGTACAAGCTCCAGAAATCATGAACATCAACAAGAAAGAGATGACTATTTCAATGGCTAACGATTGCCCGTTAGATCCTGCAGGTATAGTTCCAAAGAACGCCTTTGGAGTAACGTCGAACATCAATGCCAGTGTGCAACTAGCCATAATCGATCCCATAAATTGAGCAATCATAAAGAATGGCACCTGCACGAAATAATACAAATCAAGTTAATTAAACTTATCAGTTCTGTGGTTATTTCATTTGATTAAGATCAGAGGGACAACATTATCTTAATCTGGCTAGTTACAACAATTTCATAGCGGAACATATATTTCTTGACATATAAGACTGGAGGATGTAATTGAGTAATTGGCATGGAGTATACACTATTGAACTTTTAAAAATATTATCATTTTATCCACTTAATTTTGCAGAAAAGAATAACAGGACATAAAAATTATGAATACCTCTTTCCAAGGAAAACGACGGAAAATTGCAAAGGTGAGAGTAACAGCAGGATTGAAGTGAGCCCCAGAGACATGACCAAGAGTATAAATCATGACCAGGACAATTAAGCCCCAAGTGACACATATTCCTGGGAACGTTACTTTCTCACCGTATAACAAGTTCACCACGACCGAGCCACATCCAGCAAATATTATGAAGTATATTCCCATAAACTCCGCGATCACCTGCGTTATATCCAAAACCATATTAGTACCAATGTCAAAATGAAAACAATTAAAGTAGATCAGATGCATATATTCTAAAGTAATTGCGTCGTAAAGTTTTACTTCCTCCCATGGAATCATTTTCTAATAATACTCCTGTATTACGGAGTAAATATTTAAAGTACTAATAATTTTTGAAATGTACTAGCAATAATTCGAAGAATTCAAGTGAGAACGAATTGGATTTAAAAAGGGACAACTAGAAGACAAGATATGATTTTGCCCGCTCATTCCCAAATTTACTTGCATGGGTTTGGGGAGTGAGATTTAAAAATTCAGGACTCTTGCCAATATAATGCAATAGTCACATTGTAATCTTGGGCTTTGTTTTGTTCATTTATAGTGATACCATTATAATTTTTTTCAGTTTGATTTAGTTTTAAGTTTAACTACAACCAGATTTTTTAGTTCAGTTTAACTTTTAATTCACACTCCACAGACGAACAAAATAAATTGGAAAATATATATTCATTGAATTGGAAAAATTCAAAACATGCATATCGATCGAATTTGAAAAATTCAAGACATGAACAAAGTATTAGATCGATGTTTTGCGCAACAAACTGTAGTCACGCTAATCGTAGATTCATAGTGGTTGTTTTTTTTTTAAGGGAAGATTCATAGTGGTTGTTAGACAAACCTTTTGCATAAGGGTAACCAGATATGGAGAAGACCAACATGATTCAACTTTAGAGGTTGAAGTGGAGGATGAAGCAATGCCATTGCCTTCTTCAACTTTCAATTCTTGTTCATGAGTGGCATCACTCTTTTCAACCATTTTTGTTCCTTTCAACAAAACAAAAAACTCCAAATGATATGAACAACAATCAGACTAAAAAGGGTTAAGACGATCTTCTTTAATTAATGGTCACAAAATTAAGTAGTATTGTTTCACTTTGTGTAAGGAATTCAAATGGAAATAAATCGGGGAAATTATAGATTAAAGAATTTGATCGAGAGGGCTGTGGTAAAATGGTAACAAAGTAGAAATTTGGATGAAATGAAGGAGAGTAAGGGAGGTATATAAGGCAACGAGTACGAAGAGATCAGACAACTGGTTTCAGTTAGTAAAAACAGTTTTCTTCGGTATTTCCAAGTTATCCGGACAAGTCTGTAAATTACTAGATCTGTATTGTTATCCATTGTCCAAGTGAAAAAAAAGAGTATTTATCTTTTCCTTAATCTTATCTATTCCTTTAAAATAATAATATAATAAATAATATAATAATATTATTTTATAGTTATAATAATATTATTAATCTTCTTATATTGAGACTTTCAAGCATACTTCTTTTATGGTTAGATTGTGGCTTGCAAGACCCCAAATCATGTGTTTATCCAGTAAAATTTTACCGAACCAAAAAAACAAATGATTCATATATATTATAATGACATATTGAAAAAAATCGTTGGAGAGACAAATGGGGCGCTTTGCTGATTTTGAAATAAAATATTAAACAAAAAAAATTGTGTAAACGGGTTTTATATATGAGAATAATGACCAATGGGGTAACTAATGACTGCTGAAGAGTCATAATCAAGTTTTTTTGGTCATTTATGACCTAGCCTTTACCCTTTACAGTATATTTTTTTCGGTTTCAAGCCTAATCTGTACTTTATGTTGTTTATGAGGCAAGGTTTCTCTTCATCTGTTACTGTTATTATCTAATGCTAATTTTGCTAAACAAGTTACAACAAATAGAAAAATTTGTGTACACCCGTCTCACACTAAGTTAGTGTGAGACGGGTTGTCGTTTTTTTTTTTTTCAATTTTTTTTCAAGTCTATACAAATGAAAAATGACCCCCATACAACTGAAAAATGACCCCATACAACTGAAGTTAAAAACAAAAAAATGACCCATACAACTGAAAAATGACCCCCATACAATTGAAAAATGACCCAATACAACTGACTGAAAAAATGACCCCAATACAACTGACTGAAAAAATGACCCCTATACAACT
>ONZK01000439.1:0-30672 GCA_900322385.1 Pharnaceum exiguum
AATGAAAAATGACCCCCATGTTAAAAACTGAAAAATGACCCCCATACAACTGAAAAATGACCCCCATACAACTGAAAAATGACCCCAAAAAAAAAAAAAAAAAACCGTCGCACACTAACCTTAGTGTGAGACGGTCTCACCCAAATTTTTGTGTACAACAAATGATGCCCTTAATTAAAAAAAGCCTGCTTATTCTGAAAAAACAAAAAGGAATGATATCTTTCAGCCTAGCCTAACTACTACCTTAGTAGATTATTAGAATAGTCACATCTATGTCAGACATAATCACATACGGAGTATATATTCCATTAATGACCCAAAAAAAATGTGAACCCGATTTATATATGACACGGGATTATTAATGACCAATAATAGATGGTTATTTTTGACAAGTGAAAGTTATTAATAAACCTTTCTTGTCATTAATCATCACGTCTCATATATAAAATAATGAAAATATGAAACAGATTGACACAAATTTTTATGGAAAAAAGAAAGAAAGAAAACGCAACTGTTCAAGACGTCAAGACAATTTTGGAGTTTAGATTTTTTCACGTTACTTAATTAATGAAGCAAATAAGAAGAGAAAGTTGCTCAAGTGGTAGATAGCACACCTTCAACTCTTAAGGTTGGGGGCTCGATTCTTACCGACCTCAGTGCCCCCTTTAAAAAAAAATGAACCAAATGGTGAAGTGTTTATGTAGGAAAATATTGGCTAAACCTAACCACCATCTCTCTTTCTTTCTAAAAAGAGATAGACACAAGTTTTTCTTTCACTTATGTAACGAAGTGTAAAATATGGAGCAATTTGTAGAACAATAGCTCAAGCATTTATGATTATTATCCTCCTTGAATTTGTGTTAACTAGATAGCTACTCGAACAGCAGTAGGCCATTTGCCTTTTTGTTTTCTCTAAAAGCAAAAAAAGGAGATATGTAAATATCAATGTCTTTCTTTCCTTTGCTCTTATTTACCTCCTCAAGTTTGATGGGATGGCAACTTCTCCAAGTTTTTTGTTTTTGTTCGTCTATTAACTTTTATGTAGCATTATTTGCAATTAGTATGACAAAACAAATAAAGAGACATGAAAAGGACCAAAAGGTTCTCCCAAAAGATCAAAGATGATTGTTCGTTGTCCTAGGATGATTTAGAGGAAAATTATTATGAGAGCCAAATGAAAGGGGAAGGACCGAAGGATATTCGATGCATAAACAGAAAATCAAGCAAAGGGCCAAGTTCATAAAATTGACATGTTTTATCATCCACTAGATTTTTCTTGGAACATGACCTCATAATGCCCCTTGAAAATAGCCTTTACAAAAGAATAAGGACATATCACAATAAGTTGCCCAAAAAAGCCAATAAAATAAAAGATCCGAGGAGGGAGACCGGCCATAAATCAGGATCTTTTGCAACAAATTCATGAAACTTACGGTCATAAAATAGTTGCCCAGAATTTGGCGGGTTGTCACAGAGTATTATACATTTATACATAGCAATAGCATGCACATGACGAAGTGTCCTTGTCATTATACGCGAGTATACATTAATCTAGCTTTGATATTTCACGATGGTCGGGTGCAAAAACATTACTCTATTCAAATCTGAAACTTAAAATGGCGGCAATTCTAACTGACAAGCTAAAATCCAATAGAGTATTCAAGTCAATCTTTTGTATAAAGAAGAAATGAAGGATATGATTTTAACTAATCAGCTAAAATCCAATTGATTAGTTCAGATTTCAGACTATCAATCAACAGAAACAATGAAAGGTACTTGCCATATAACTTCAGTCCCATGTACCTAACCAAGGCGTTAGACAAAGATTTGTCCTCAGAAATGTGATTTTGAAGTCCAAACAGCAACAATAAAAAATGTGAAAACCAGTTTGATCATCAGCAGTACCCAACCATAATAACCTTTGGTTCCTTCAAAGAAACAAAGAGCAACTCTGTGCATGAAGAGAGACTTCTTTTATGATGTTAAAACATTTCATATTTACACATTACAGGCGAGTATTTAGAACAAAGCTATTGAATTACAGATTCAAATTCCAAGATACTTGATAAAAAAGGTTTCTTTACAAACACAAAAAAGATATCTCAAACAAAAAAACTATACCCGTTTTATTACTACCACACAACCAGTCACTTGATACCATCAACTGCGGCCTGGACTGGCATTCTTCACAGATTCCAGTGTATATTTCTTGTACGTCTGTACCCCAGTACCCCTACTTCTAGTCTTTCAGAAACCTCTCCAATAAAAATAGAGCAAAATGGAGGGTAAAAAGAAATATGGGGAAGAGAGGACCTCTAGTTAGCTAATTACATGATCAGTTGGACTAAACTTGAGATGGACACTTGGAGACGGAAAGATCAGAAGGGGTGCAAACCAGAGCCCTCTGCTGTAAGTGCCTCAAGCTCTGCTCCATGCTAACTTGCACCATCTCTGTCAGCATCTTTCTTGCTTTTCCCGACTGATCTTCACCGCCATCCATCTGTGATATGATGTTGCAAACAATATTCTCCAATGTGTCAGGTTGATACTCCGACCTAGAGTAAGGCGACTCTCTCAAAAGCCTCAGCAACATCTGCGCTTTTCTCTGTGACTTAGGAGTGCCTTGAACTGTGAGCTCTAGTAATCCAGGAATGACCCCTTCTCTCAGAATTGGGTCACGGTACTTGCATCTGTCCACCTCGCACAATACAAGAAGCGCCCCAACAGCGTGCTCTCGGCTTTGAATTGACCCACCCTCAAGAACCTCAATCACAGCTAGGACTCCCCCTTCTTCACTGATAAGGGTGTCCCTTCCCTTTTCGAACTTCACCATTGATTCTAGAAGAGCCGTGCACTTTTCGGCGGTTTTAGAAGACTTCTTGCATGTTTTCAGCAGGTCAATCATGGGAGGGATCGGATTCGCCTCAAGGATAACGGTGATGTTGTCTGAGTAAGTTGAGAGGTTGTATAGAGCCATGACAGCATCAACTTTGGCTTGTGGGGTACCAATTTCTAGTACTTCTACAAGAAGTGGGATTGCCCCGGAAGATGTTATGGTTGGCTTGTTTGTGGAGGATGCTGAAAGCGTTAGCAAGGAGGCAGTAGCATGTTCCTGAAGAATGGTGTTATCTGATTGGAGAAATGTGATGATTGGTTCCAAGGCACCAGCAGCCACTATGCTGATCTTATTCCTGAAAAGACAGTTAAACTTGAACATCAGACAGTACTTCTACATGATGACATTTACCAACCAACCAAACTTTATTCTGTAATAGAAAGACATTTAGTTTCCTTGATTCTAAAATATTGTAGTTTTACTTGACTTAGTCTTGTGAGAGCTACAACAGCAGCCATGAAAAAACAAAAGCTGTCTTAACAGACAAGACCACTTTCTCTTCAATCCTAATATACTCAATCAGTCTAATTGGTACAAGAACATGCCATATGAGAATTCAAAGACATAGGGAGGTCTTAACATCAGAGATTGTGAACAAAAGATGAACGAATCAACATGTCGAGAAGCAGGAGCAATATCAAGCACACATTAAGCACTTTTTTATTCTTGACCTACAACTTACACAACAGGCTAGAAAAAGGGCGGTTAATATTGCTTTCCTGCAACTGCAGAAGCACGCAAAGTAGTGATTTTGATTATTCTATCAGGACAACTATCTGTACACAGATTAAAAGCCACAAAAGCACAACTAAGCAAAGAACATATATTGTAAAAAAAGTTGAACTGTCCTGTTTTTAATCTTACTTTCCATAGTCATAATTTTCCTTCAATTCCATCCCTCCAAACAGAATCATCCACGTGAAAGCTTCACATTCTAATGCTTATTACTGGATAGAAAGCAAACCAAATAGCAGGAAAAAAGAAAAGACAGTAAAGCTGAAGAACAATTAAGAGAATCTGATCAAGCTTCTATTTGCAGTAATGCATAATTTATTGTTTTAATAAAACAGAGGAAAAATTCCATTTTAGCTAAAGATTAGAACAAGCCGCAAACAAAACAAAGAATAAACCTTTTCACTTAATCTCCTTGTTTTGTACAGTACTATCATTTTGGATTCGCTGACTAATTGACCAATAGTGACTAACGAAATACATACACCAACCAACAATATTTACTCAATCAGTATACGAAATGATTCCCAATAGTGTAACTAGCAACTATTTGTATGACCTATTTTCAGGAATATTCTCATCCAATTTTTTGATTTTATCCAATACCAAGATAATTCCTAACTAGAAAAAAGAAAGTAAACCCAATTATTCTATTCAACTCCACATCAAAAATACATCCCCTCCTTGAGAAATTAGGACATAAGGGCACCGTACACCCCCTTTATACTTAGATAAGTAAATATTGGACTTTATTTTTTTATTTGTTTCAAGATTAGGCCTAATGTAAAAGACAATATATGGTGTACTTAGCAATTAGCATCGTACACCGGGAGTACCATGGCGGCTCTGTTCAGTTGTCGGCAATGTTTCACTACAAAATTTTCACTTATAATTTAAAATTATTTCTACTACCTTTTAAAAAAATAATCATAATTCTATATTTTTGTAGAATTTTTTCAGTTCAGCTCAATTCGAGAACAATTACAAAGCTCCATAATCCAAACTAATTGATGAATATTTCAACAAATTTCAAGAAAATTCCAATAAACCCATAAGAGATACTCAGCTCCAAATTAGGAATCATTCGATTGATCAAACCAAAAACCCAGAAAAACCGATCAAAATCATCACCATAAATTTTCATCAAACACAAAAAGACACAATTTTTCACAATTTCCAACAACACCCATCTCAAAAAATTCTACCACTCGCCCACTTTCCCTTTCTTTTTCACTATTCCAACCAAACCCCACCAACAACACATACTATCACCCTGTTCCAAATTAGTTGTCACGTTAAACTCGTTCAACAAACCACACAACAAACCAAAACAATAACCAAAACAAAAGAAAACACAAAAGAAAAGAAAGGGAAAGGGAAAGGAAATTACTTTTCGTCTTTAACAGCGAGGTTGAGGAGGGCAAGAAGAGCAGGCTCAGAAGAGGAGAGAGAGTGGAGTTTAAGCATGGAAACGAGGTGAGGAATAGCAGGAGAAAGATGTCGGCGGCAACGATGGGAAGTCTTTGTAAGCCGTCGGATCTCTTGGGCAGCTCTGATCATTGAATCTTGTTCGTCGGATTTGATGTACTCTAACGCTTGTTGCACGCTCAACAAGCTCCTGACGTTCCCACAGTCCATGCTAAAAGATATTTAAAAAAAAAGATATAATCTTTGTGATATTTTTGTTTGGTGAAGAAAGGAGAAACAAAGAAAGAAAGAAAGAAAGAAAGGAAATGAGAGAGTGAGAAACGAACGTAAAGTAACAGTTGAGATATATATGTGGGGAGTGACAACGGCTTTACGGGGTGACAGTTGGGTTTTAATAATAATATTAATAAAGATATTTATTGGTAATTAAAATGTTGTTAATTTGGATTTACTCGTACGGAGTATATAATAGGGCAAGGTCCTTTTCTAAGAGGGGGGTCTTTCTTTCTTTCTTTCTTTCTTTCTTTGTTTCTTTGGTGGGGATTGGGTTGGGTGGAAGGAAAGGAAATAAGGAATATACAAGGAAAATCAAAGTATGATCTCTTTGATCTTTCAATTCTTCCTCAACCTTGTGTTGGGTATCTCCCCGTATGGCAAAGGGACCACTAATTTTGTAGGGCGCCCTGAAGTTCAAACGGTTTTATAAATAAAACTTGGTATTAATGAAATTCTGATGACATTACGGTGATTATTAGTAACTAGGATGACAATGAGCAGAGCAGAGACAAGTCTGAGCTTGGAGTCTTGGACAATTTCAATTTAGCTCACAATGTCATGTGCTTTTAAATTCAAGATTGGCTCGGCTCATAACTTTTTTTCTTATAAGCTCGATTGTTTAAGGTCATGTGCTCGAGTTAAAAAGCTCACGAATTCACCAGTTCAAGCTTGAAAAATATGTGCTTGTACCTTATTAACAAAAATCTTGAAGTGATTGAATGGTTGTAATCACATAAACAAGTATAATTATAAATCGTATTTGACGAGTTATACAACCTACTTGAATATACTATCTTATTATTTTTACAGCTAATGAATAATGCATATAGATTTATTTAGTTTTATGTAAAAAAAAACATTCCGAACAAGCTCATGAGCCTTCCGAGATAAGTTGTGGTTGGCTCAACTCTAGACAGACGTCGAGCCGAGCCCAAACTTAACTCGAGCTTCTTTAAGATGAGCTTATTAATCAAATTGAGATGCACTCCAAACTATTGATAGGGGTTTAGGTGTAGTCGTGTACTCATGTAGGTAAGTAGCTAACTCAATAACGGCCCCCAAACTTGCTTTGGATGGTCAAATTTAAAATACACACGCACATAGACCAAAAGATCTCAAATAGATCTAACCACCTACCCTTATTATATATCATGCAGTACACAATGATTTTGTAAAAAAAAATACAATAAGAGTTGAACCCAATACCTTTTGATTGCACTAAGTAAGTCTAAAAACCATTGAGCCTTATGTATATGGTGCACATTATAATTATTATGTAGTGTAATGTATTTTTCAATTTTTTTCCCGAAATCAGGTGGTGCCCATGCATCGGGCCCGTATATGTAGCTCTGCCACTGATTATATGTAAATTTACACCGGGGGAAATTATAACTAATAAAAAGATACTAACTAATAGTATTTGTTATAAACTTATAATGCTTTATATAAAAACGCACTGTGTAAACTTATAAGGGGTGCACCTAATAATTAATGATAGAAAGAAGGGCAAGATTTCCACTATAGTAAATGGAAATTGGACATGCCTATATATTATGGGGGTATTTTTTTCCAACTTAAAAAAAAATAATTTTCAGTTGAGTTTAGTTCAATTTTGTTATAAGAAAGTTTAGTCAACTCTTTTTTTTTTCATTAGAAGTTGTGACATCGATATAAATTTGTAATTTATTGTATATCATTTAAAATGTCTCACTATTTAGTTTCACAAAAGTTGAATATTAATATAGTTTTAATATATAATTTGGTGTCAAAACAGTTAATTAAAAATTCAATTGAGCAAATTTGAGTTCAAATAAACTATTATAAGTTAAGTTAAATTCACTTCAGTCTCTAGAAGGAAAAAAATAAAATGTGGTATGTATGATATCTCCAAGCCTTCTTCTTTTTTTAGCGTCATGCTTTCATAATAGTGGATCAAATGGTTGCAAAGAAATTGTTGTTACATTTTAGTTCAGTTTTTTTCCCAGTCATAATTAAAATTTATAACTTAATTTAGTATTTTCCAAATCAATTAATATTAATTTAATTTCAGTTCAGTTCCTTATAAACCAACAAAAAGTACCCTTAGTTAATTATTGAATGACACAATCCGTTTTATCTTGTGGGCTTGGATTTTGTAATTGGATTGGGTTAGTACTTCCCATTCAGAGGTGCAATCAAGAGTTATCACACTTATCAGACATTGATAGTTCACGAGCACGTTGCAAATACTGATTGGACTCGGGGCAAATCAATGCCCGCCCGCCCAGTGTCTTGTCTGATTCTTAGATTATCTTAAGGCCTATAAACTAACTAATTGTTCATTGTAGTCCCCGACAAAGCCCAGATCAAAACACGTAAGATCACTTTTGGACGAGAATTTAGATAGATGGAAAAACTTGTTGACCTTGACATAAATTAGTACGCTATATGAACAAATATTCAGATACAAAATATCATACACAATATTATCTGTAGTGACCGATAAGAATGTGTAGTTGTTCTTCACGACATATAATAACTTGTGGTAACAAATATTAGGCTAACCAATTGTCGTATCTTTTTTTCTCGCTTCTTTGAAGAGAATTGTTTTTAAAAAATGATACTCTTATGCCTGAATTTTCATTCATATGTCTTTCTTTTGTCAAGGTTAAGAGAAAGAACGTTAGATGGGTAGGCTTCAGGAATACAACGGGAAAGGGATTGGGGCGGGAAGCCTTCCTATCCTTGTCATCAAAAGTTTTGTATCCTCCATCCTCATTCTACTGCTTATGAGTTGTGACTTGTCTCTTTTTCTCAAAATCATCATCTACCTCATCATCTACCGTATCATATCTACCTCTATCTGCACCTCACTTGAGGTGGTGATGGCGCAAGGTCTAGTCTATTTTTATTTGCTTTTATGTTTTTCAATATATAATTATCCTGAGAAAAGTACTTTTGCTCTCTTTCTATATTTTTCTTTTTAAAAAACTAATATTTATCACAATATAATTATTTTCTATGAATAACACACGGTGGTGGCGTAAGAAATAGGTGACAAATCTGACAACCAACCATAATCCATATTTGGTCTCAATTTATCAACTATCTTGCCCCACCACCCACCAAATTTCCCCCCATTAGTACCATTACCGCCCTAAGCCCTTAACTGTGGCAGGCATGTCAAAGTTAATTTAGATCCGTCCGATTATCATTCTTAGTTAGGTTAGTCTACCTATACCCTCATACTAAGTGATATTAATGAGTTGTGCTAGCTCATAAGCAACTTGAAATATTCTTATCTTCATTTTTTATGTGAAATTTAGTCCTTAATAGTTAATTTAACATTTGTCATTTTTTCTAATAAACTGATCATTACTCTTTAATTGGCGGTGTAAGAAAAGCACAATATATCAAGTTTTTGAACAACTTGACACGCCACTCAACTTTTAACGAGCTTGAGTTGAGTTACGTTTAACCTTAGTGCAATTCGACTAATTTTCCCCCATCAGGCGACTATCATTTCACATAGTTGTGGATCTAATGCATTCATACTTCATTATTGATTATTAAGCTATTGCGGGAGATCTCAATACTCATTAGTAAAGGATGGCGATACGACAAATAAAAAGGCTTTCATTTTTCAAGGTATTAGGCTTTGTTTTGTTCGACTGGTTGAAAATTTAACTGGACTTACTTGGAAAAAACCGAATCTAACTGAATTAGAATGAATTATATTGTAAATAACTAAAAAATTAACTGATTTTTTTTAACCAAACTGGAAAAAAATGAACTGAACTTAACTTAAATGGAAGAAACTAAACTGTACAGAACTTAATTTACAAAAACTTAATTTAACTTAATTGCAACAAATAAGTTGAACACAACATAGCCTAAATCCTACTCCGTACCATATATCGATCTTATTAGACCGTATCAGATATGTGAAAAACGATTGTGAATTTGTGATACCGCGCACTGTTTGTAGTCTGTCTTTCTTGAAAGGTCAGTTGTGTTACGTACAATTGGTCCGGTAACCCAATTGGGCTTATAATAACCTCAGCCATACATTGCGATGTGTCGGCCGATGTAGCCCACTACAAAGCGCTGATGGCCTGATGAGCTCTGATCGACACAAACATCTCGCACGATAAGTGATATGTCTTCCTGACCTGAGCTTTCTATTTCATTTCATTGTTAATGGTAGCCTGGTTGCCCTGGTAGGATGTGATTGATGCGAATATACTATTTGGACTTCCCAAATTATTTCACAACAATCAGCAGCCACTAACTATAATCATACCCGATCTTATTATACAGCGACAGATGGATACTGGGAATTGTTTGATTTATGATAATCAACTTTGATCTTTTCATTGAGTCCATGAGTGCTGGCCTGCTGGGTATACTACTTTATGCCATTGAAAGAATCATTTTCGTAAACAACTTTGTTGATGGTGTGAGATTGTTTTCGTTATTTTTTGTTTCGAGTTAAAAGGCATTAAGGCCGTATATTAGCTACTAGCAACGTGTACAAAACTTGTTTTACCACACGTCCACACCCCACACTTGGTGCAAATGTGCAATACATTCCTGTCTAGCTTAGTCGTCAAGATTATCCCATCTAGCTAGAACCAGCTGATCTAGCTAACTCGATGCTTACAAATTTACAAAAACAAAAAAGAAGAAGGAATTAATATTGTAACTCTTCCGGAGTTTTCTACACTGTCCACCTAAGTACCTAACGATTTGTTTTGTATTATTTCTGATCGAGTAGATCAATTCTCACAGAGTACTTCGACTATATCTGGTTTTCTACAAACGTACTACTCCAATATACTCCGAACTAGCTCCAACAGTACTACAACGCCGTGGTGTTCTAATTTCAACAACAACAACTGAGTATAAATCATCGATTCAATGAGGGTGCTTAGGGGCCGAGATTTACGCAACCTTACTCCTTTTAAAGAAACAGAAAAGTTGTTTCCGAACTAATTTCAACAATGCATTATAATTCCTTCCAAAGGGAAGCATCCCATAATCGAATTTCGAATTGCTAATGGCCGGACATGGATCATGGATGCCAGTCACTATGATCTACAGACTACAGCTACAGATATTGTGCGCCTACTCAGTTTGTTGCATTTGTTTTTCCCTTTTTATTTCCCCTGCTTTCCACGTGCTTTGAAGGATGGACTAGTGAGAAGTATACACGTGTCTGATGGCAATTTGAGAATCTCTCTGGCTATGCACTCGTCACGCACGTGACGGTATTCCTTCGGCTCTCGTTTTTTTTCTTTTTTACCAGGATCAATGGGGAAATCGATACAAAAATCAATCTCTAATGTTGCCTCAAAGATTCATACATTACATTGTACTTCCCATGTCTCTCGCGATTTGTAAATTCCAGTGAGTCAGTTAGTCAGTGACATTGTCTTGGTTTCTCTATCTTACGTGTGGATTATGATCATTTTACATTTTTACTAGCTACACTTCATTAGGATTTTGGTCCCTATGATGCCCTAGGTTCATACTCTTCATCGGCCCTTTCAGATTAACTGTCATACTTGAAACAAAACAATTATCGTGAATTTTATTGTTCTATCTTCTATAATCCAGCATAATCGTGTACAAAAGGGAGAAGCATGCATATATCGTACTCCGTATGGTAGCGCTTTCTATTATGATTGTCAATTGGTTTCTCAAAAATCAAAAATTGGTTTCTCAAGAATCAATTATTTTTTTTAATAAAGGTACATAGATACAACCAAAATTTTCTCAAGAATCAAAATGCATGGTAGTACAAGACTGACATATATACTCTACAATGTACTCCGCAATATGTGGCATTTTATCTTTTAATACTTTTAATACTTTTACATATTATACTGCTAACCAATAATTGAAACAAACTCGAGATGAAGCTCAAATATATAATCGATCCCCATCATCCAAAAATCGAAGCACTGACATTTGCCCTTGTTACTTGTTAGGCACAAAAAGTATTATTAGCAACGTCTCTAAAAAAAAAAAAGTATTAGCGACGAATAATGCATTACATTAGCGGATTTAATTGACTACCATAAGAATAATGCTAAGTGGTGTGAACTTTTAGAGCGTGTTCTATAGAGCTGAATTTTAATGAACTTAACTGATCTGGAAAAAATTAAACTTTTTGTTTAATTGTTTGACACTCAATTAACTATCAAAACCCTATCAATACTGTACGTTTACAAAACTATATGATGAGACTTTTCCAGTGATATATTAATAACTACGAATGGATATCGGGAACCCGACTTCTTTCGTTCGCAAGTTACGGGCTTAACTGTGAAAAATTAACTAAACTAAACTGAGCTGGAAAGAACTTATTAGCATACTGAAAATAGTTTATAAGCCAACTTTACTAAAATGATAAGTTTAATTTACTTAATTCAAACTACTATTTTTGATCAGTGAAATAATATGTAACAAAGCCCGCCCTTTGATAGATGATCCACTTTAATTTATATACTTTTTTGCATGGTAATATCGAATGAAAGTATTTAGGCGTGTCTTCTTCTTCAGTTCTTATGTACAGAGTGTAGCTAAATAGTTAAGCGAAGTACTGATCGAAGTTTACAGTAAGTAAAGACTGCCATGGTTATAACTCGTCGTTCCTTTTGTTTATAAACTCATATATACATCGTGCATGGGTGCTCTTTAGTTCTGAGCCAATATTCCTCTGTAATTTTGTCATCTACCTTAACATTTGCAGTACACTATTTGCATATTTCTAAATGAGTTACCAAACATCAGCAATGTCATACATGAAGATAATGATTACGATCGTTGTTTATTAAAGTCAATTAATTCCCAAAAACTAGCTTTTCTGTCATAGAGGTTTGTTTGTTAGATCTAAGCGGGCATGGGGGTTGTACTTGCAAGTGGAATTGAGTAATGTTATACTATTAATCTGCCAATTAGAGTTCCGGAGCCGAACTAGTTAGTTTGGCTGGCTGAAAAATAAATTATCCCGAAAATCGATAGTGGCGACACACGTCTTAGCTATTTGTTGGGAAGGGTATTTTTATTCTAATAATCTACTTAATTATATAATTCGAATCCTAAGATATCATTTAGCCGTAATACTTGTGTCGGAATCAAAAGAATTATAAAGGTCAGCGGGGTGGCAGTTTCATTGAGGTAATCAGGTAACTGATATGTCGACGGATCTCCATCAAGCTTACAGGTTTAGTGTACAACTTGCATAGCTCGCAGACTGTCCTCTGCTTAAGATGTTCAGCTATATTTTTAAAGGTTTTGTAATTGCAAGTTCAATACGTCTATCTCCAGCCTTATTCTGTAACTCATTGGGTAAAATGTACTCACTCCGTAAAAGAAAATTTTGACAGTTATTATTTGTATAAAGTTCTAAGTAGTGTTCCAAAAACTTCTTGACAATTACTTTTTTATGCAAAGTTGTAGATAGTTTTAAAAAAAAGTAAGAAACAATATGTCCAATGCAAAAGTTAACTACGACTAAAATAGAAGTGTACAAAACTTTATGATACACGCATTATAGAAAGTGTAAAGAACACTTTGGGACATATAGAGTACTACAACAACAACAACAACTACAATCCCAGTAGAATCCCATCTCAAATGGGGTGCTGAGGGAGTCTGATGTACGACACCTTACCCTGATTTGAGAAAATTAATCTAATGCACAATTAGAGTTTATTATGCTTCTTTCTATATTGTCAAAGTCATTGGCGTATGGGCATATGATTCATTTAAGGGCAAAGGCCATGCCTGGAAAAGGGGTTCACAAGAAGAAATTTTAAGAAGAGGTGGTGAACTAATGATGCTAATGGTGGATGGAACTTGGTTGATTACTAAGTAGTTCACCGCATAATTGAGAAAAATGCAAGGATCAAATAAACTTATTGTAACATCATTTAAACATTTCAAATTCACAGTAAAATTCAAATTCAATGTGTGATTAAATTTTCTCTTATATGGCGTGTATTTTCTCCACAAGCACTTATGGTGATCTACATCAAATCATAAAAGAGCCAGCTCAGTGCTAAGTAGTCCAGCAATCAGAATCACAATTTCAAATGGGTATAGTTGTCACTTATGTAAATTTAGGCAGTAATAGGGTTTCGTGATGACTGATGATAAAGAGTAATATAATTATACAATCAACTCACAACAGTTTATCTCATCATGATACAATTATAGAGATCACACATAATTGTTTTATGAGGTTATTGGTATGTAATACTAAGAAAATTTTATAGGATGTGAGTGTAGTTACTTTTCCAAAGTGAAACGTTGGTCACTACATACGCGATCCATTTATAATCCTCCTTTTCTTAAGTTTTCTCTATAATCTATTGAACTATTGATTAGGGATGACTCACTCTGCATATGATCATCTTTTTACAATCGAGTAAATGGTCTTGATGAATATTCATAAACTTAATATTTATGACTAAGGCCTTATTTATTTTACCAATTAGTGTATGATCGTTTACATAACATAAACTTAATATTTTCAGAAAAAAGGCACTTCAATAAGAAAGGGGGGACGAATTTTGGGCAAGCTACCCAGTGGACTAGTGGGTACAGCCTACAAACATTAGGTCAATAGGAAAATTTGGACAAACGAGTGCCAAGAGAGTCAGCATAATCACCCACTTGACCTAAACTGAAAAATGATGTCATCAAATTCAGTACATATGATGAATGTCCACGTGCATCTTCACATTATGGATCCCGCTGAACGTTTTGGAAGATGAAGAGACGCTCAGGCACACTTCGGATCGTCACATCCTATGTTTCTGATTTGCCATGCCACAGTGTTACAACTGGTAAGTTGTCTCGTAAGTAACCGGTCTCGCATCTACGATGAAGGACAAAATTTTGATCTATTTAGAGCATTATTCGGCCATTTAGAATTCGTTCACTCATCTAGCTTACTCTTTTTTACACCTCTTCATTCATGCTCGTATCATTTTTCTACTACCGTAAACAAAAAAAGTAAACAAAATATTCAATTTTACACTTTATACATAAACAACAAAAATTATAAAATACAAATAGTGTAATGATGTTAAATTGTTAATAAGAACACAAAAAAAGATAACTTAAACTTAAGGAATTAGGTTTATAAGAAATGTTCGATTGATATTTTGTCTAGCTATTCGCTTTTTCTTAAAAGATAAAGGCCCGTTTGGATAGCTTTTATTTTGGAACAATTTGTTGTTGCTTTGCTGGTTTGACCAGAAAAAACAACTTATAAGATGCAATAATGGTGTTTGGTAAGTTGCTGGTTCAACTAGCATTTTCACCCCAATCAGCTGCAAATCAACAAGCTTATCTCCCCCAACTGGTTCACATTAACTGGTCAAACCAGCTAACAAATTCAGCTAGTCGAATCCAACTATCTAAATCCACCTCCTGCTAGTTGCCAAACATGGCCAATGGCTGCATTTAGGGTTGAGGTTGAAATGTTTTCAAAGTATTTTTAGGCTGCACTTTTATCTTATACGGTGTTTGGTAGTTTTTTCAAAAATGCTTTGGGTGAAAGCACTTTCCAAATATAAGATTTGAAAACTGTTTTTTAAGCTCACCTATTCCCCAACTGTAGGTGAAAACACTTTTACCCACAACTGCAACACTTCACAGCTATAACACTTGCTACAACACAGCACTGGACAACAACCCCAAACTCAGCCAATATGATAATATTTTAATATGTGTTTTTATTGGGTTAAGTGAGTTATATTTGGGTCAACCCGACCTTATATAGGTTAGAGCATGACAAATTTGGGTTGAGATTCTTAACTCGAATCCAATAAACGGGTTGTTCAAATCAACCTGTTTATGTTTAATTAAACCGGTTAAAATTTTCAAATTTAACACGCTATTTTTAAATTAAACATCCTCAAATGGGGCTCGATTTTCACGTACTTTATTGCCTCCCTATATTAAAAAAAAGAAAGAGGTAATTTTGTAGCCCGTCAGGTCGTTTTATTTCATCTTCGTTTAGTAATCGTCATGGAAAAAGTCTCGATGATTTTTGTTCTGCTGAATTTCAAAACTGGAAACTGATTGTTTTTTTTATGGTACAATCTGCGTTGTCGTCTAGCATAGTGAACCAAGTAGGCCTCGAATCCTCGATCATTAAAAGTCTATAATATTGCTTATTAATCAATCATTAATCCCAATTAATAGGAAAAGTACTCTGATTAATGATATCAAGTAATTAATTGCTAATTAGCTAATCTTGGGAGTTTAGTTTTTTTTTTTTTTGAAAAAGGTACATCAGGGATTGGGAACCAAGAGTTTAGATTTTATAGAGTGGGAGAAGACATATATTTCAAAAACTCAAGATCTATATACCGGCTCCAATACATTTATGGCCTTGTTTTGGAGCTATCAGTTAGGCTTTGTTTTGTTCAACTTATTTGTTATAGTTCAGTTTTTTTCAGTTAAGTTCAGTTTAGTTTCTTTCCGTTAAGTTCATTTTCTTCCAGTTAATTGTTTAGTTATATTTACACCATAATTCATTCCACTTCAGTTAAGTTCAATTCTTTCCAGTTAAGTTTAGTTAAGTTCAGTTTTTTCCAGTTAACTTCAGTTTTTTCCAATTAAATTCAGTACAATTAAGTTTTTAACTAGCCGAACAAAACAGAGCCATAATAGCTAACATGTTTGGTAGTTACGTAGTAGTATTTTGCATTTAGTAGTTTTAAAGGTTAAAATGACATTTGAACCCATAAGATACTCTTATTAAATTGTTAATTCAAGGAGCAAACATGTTTTTCACCAACATATCCCAACTACCAATGCAAAATGCTATCCACAATAGCATTTTCATATAACTCGTAATAGTTTGAAGGGCAATTTGAGATGAAAAATAAACAAAGCCAATATCATTTACCTAGTTTATTCTATCTCAAACATATACTCCCTCTGTCCCTAATTAAGTGTCATTTTTTAACCAAATTACACATATTAAGAAAACATCATTTATTTACCATTGTAATCAACAAAAAGTAATATTTTCTCAACTTTGCCCCTAATTAATATTGTGTTCATACTTTTATAATTTGACAACATAATAAATACTAGGGGTATTAATGAAAATTACCTTAGAATGGTAGTTAAAGTGGATATAATTTTGGGACAAAAATATTCACCAAAAAGGACACTTAATAAGGGACGGAGGGAGTAAAAAGTATTATCCAAGCAATAGTTGTTCTCTAGTAACATTATAATTGTAGTCCAACAACAACAATAATAAGCGAGTGTAAATTCTCATTCCATGAGTGTGTTTGTGGTCATGATGTATATATGCAACCTTATCCATGTTTAAGAAAACAGAGATGTTGTTTTCGAGATTTACCCATGCATTGATGCATCGAAATATTGACTTCCAATAACTTCACTAAAAATAACAAGTAGTGGAAAGTTTTTTAACCATTTTACTATAGCCTTGAATAGAGATTTACACTCGATTATTGTGGTTGTTGAGTAATTGTAGTCCATTTTCCCAATATATTTGAATTGATCATTCTATCAAATAAGTAAAATTTGTGCTGTAAAATTTGTGCTGTGGAGATGCAACCATCAAATTTACCCAAAAAAAGGTAACTAGAGGTGACCCGGGACTTCTATTTTCTAAGGGAGCTAATGTAGTAATGTGATTTCAGTGGAGACGTGGAGTAGGCAACCCATTTACGGAGTAATATATAAATTTGTTTTTGGTTGTCCGTTTGGTTGATTGAAACTTCGCTTTGACTATATTCGGACTCGTGTAGTAGACGTGCCTATAATGGATGAGTCTCCTAATAAGGATCTCTACATACGATGAGGCTTTAACTTGAGACCTTGGTTAATCGAAATTAACCTGATTACCACTCCAACCAACCCCATATTGTTATACGGAGGAAGAAATTAATGTATAAGCATATTTCCAAAGTCATAAGCGCCCAAATAATCTAAAAGCAGTCAATTATGCTATGTACAGATGTACTCCTATATAGATTATGGAGGAGCCTAGCTACGGAAATGTAACCCATAGATGAGAAACTATCAGCTTTATTACTAAACTGATCTACCCTCACTGTGTCACTATGTCACTACTCACTAGGTATGGGACATCTCTATTCTCTAACTCGGGAAAAAGATAAAAGAAGTTAATGGTGAAATTACAGGGGGAAAAAAGCGTCTTAAAGAAAGTTGCAGCAGTACAGGAGTACTGAGCAAGTGAGCAGGACCATCCTATCTTAACTAGAAGGGTCTGTTCTTTTCCATTTTGTACAGCGGCACAATATGCATGCGCCCACAATGTCGGAAGAACCGAAGAACTTCCATTTTGTATATTTCCCTTAATTTTCTTTTCTATATCAAGCTAATTGAGTGGTTCATGTAAGTCAACGAGGTCGGAGCGATGTTTTGCTCGCAGGGGAAACAAATTCTCAATCGCCAGCTTAATCCATATGGGACAAAAACATGACCAAATCAAAACAGATTGGAATTGTTTTCCCCTTTCTATTCCTTATTTAATTAGCAGTATGACAAATAGCAAGGGTTTGTTTTGTTTGTATCTAAAGACTTGAGTTGAAACTAAATTATAAGACTGCCCCTTCAAAAATATGCTTTTACAGAAATTTCTCATAAACATTTTTCTCCAATTCTTAGTTATACCCGTTATATGGTGTTTTTTTCAAAGCAATACAACACAAAATACCTCAAGCCTCTTAAGCCAACACTATTGCTCATCTAGGATACTTAATTGAAGGTCAATTTAGAGATAATTCCGGAAAAGAAGATGCACTTTTATGATATAAATAGTTATATCGGTCCTATTTGAGTGCGCATACGCGGCGGATTTTATAGTTATAGCAAGAAAAAAAAATTACCTAAATGACACTAAAATCTTCATAAGTTATAGCACATATATTATTAGCCAGCTTTTAAAAGTCATTAATTGGTATTTTATAGTTAGTTATAATTTTATCACGTGTACCAAAGACTAATTGAAAACAAATAGAAACTAACGATCCTTTAAATTAATTAATGATTTATTTAAAAAATTGCCTCTCTCAAACTCCTTGTATATTTATAAACATCTCTCCTATAAATTTCTTTCGTCAACAAAACTATACATGCAATTACAAAAAAAAAGAAGACTTTCTTGTCAGGCTGTCAATATGAAGAATGTCATGTTTGGTAAAAGCTCAATCTACTCTTTTTAATAGATTTGGGCCAATTAGTAAATTTAAATTGGTCAATTTACGTACTATTGGTAGTGCTTGGTTAAATAGTAGATTAGACTTGAAATCTACTATTTGCCATATGTTGTTGAAGATAGAATTTTCAATTAGTAGATTGAGATCATATACACAAATACCCAAAGATTACTAATATATGCTAACTTAGCAAATATTGTTGCTGAAACTGCTATTTTTATGTGCTAGTCAAACCTACTGATAAATCTGTTATCTTCTCCTACTATCTACTAATTGTTATCTGCTTTTACTATGCTAAACTGCCAAACAGGCCTATCTATGTTTTTCTAACAGAGTTCGCCTTTATGATTCAGAATGGGAAAACAACATCAGCACCCTACTCATATTAATTCAAGGTCACGTTAGAAAAGAACCGGAATGTAACATAAAAGAAACAAATCAAATCAAATTCTTATACTTACATGCTTCCATATCCTTATACGGATGGAGTATATATTAGTCGTGAGTTCATTGGTCATTCAGAAGTTCAAGGTGTCTAGACACCGATCTAATTTTGTGTTTCGGCTTTGTTCTTTGTTATGCATTATCGGTGTTGGCAAAGAGTGCAAATTAGTAAGAGCAGTCAACGGTTTATCTTTGTAAGTAGTTTTAACCTATTAAATTTGTTAATGATAATATTTGGTGAAAAGTAGTTACATGTATCAAAATGTTTTCCAACTAATGATGTTGTCAACAACATTTCCACTTTTACGAGCATTTTGTACTATAAACTATTAAGCGTAAATAGTAAATGTATCAAACAGTTCTCACATACTAACTAGTTCGCACATACACTGCTAATTAGCAGTTAGTTAAAATATTAACTATTAAGTGTTAATTGTTAACTGATCTTACTCGCTCCCAAACCCTTTAACTCATCAAAGGTTTCTCTATGATATCGCGACACGTCCATTGTATGCACTTTAATTTGTGGCTTACTCGTGGGCTATCGCGACACAAGAGTTTTCGATTGTACTAGCAAACAAATTCTTCATTTACTTCTGTTTTTCTTCTTTGGGTCTATTCAAGTGATCGGCATTGTGATGAAGGAGAGTTTACTCACAGATTACTATTCCAGGAAAATCAACCAAATAAACTGGAAACAGCGCAATCTCCTAGACTGAATTAAAAAAGGTATACTACTCTTCTTCCAATGTGAGCCGTAAATTGGTCCCCTGCTTCGTATATACTCTCTTCTATCGATGTATGGATACTATAACATGTGCATGCAGATCTTATTGTGAATGTGGATTTTATACTGTGAACTTCTTTTTTGATCGAAAATATTACTCGGCCGTATATACTCGTACTCCGTAGTACTGTGAGTCTGTGACCTTCACTCCTTCGGTATGTGATTAGTGTAGTAGTACTAGTGTACTGTGTACCACAATAGCAGCTACACTAGGGCCCTGTTTGGCAATTTAGCAGATAGTAGAAGCAGATAGTAGTTAGTAGATAACAGAAGCAGATAGCAGATTTATTAGCAGTTTTAATTAGCAGATATAAAATAGCAGTTTCAACAAAAGTGTTTGGTAAATTAGCAGACACTAGTAACTTTTGAGTATATTTGTACATATCTCAATCTACTAATATAAAATGCTACCTTCAATAGCATATTGAAAAAAGTAGATTTCAAGCTCAATCTACTATTTTACCAAACACTATTAAAAGTAGATTGACCAAGTCAAATCTACTAATTGCCTCAAATCTACTAAAAAAGAGTAGATAGAGCCCTTACCAAACAGGGCCTGGTACACATTACGGTTTAATGGTTTATCAAATATTCAAAATGGTTTTGTCCGTTTTCACGTTAAAACTCCTTGGCAAAATAGTCAATGTCAAATTTACAAATTATCGACAAAATGATGAACAATTGAACACCAATAGGAACTGTACTGTAAACAGTAAATTGAACCATAACGTCATTTGTGGCCAAGATTCACCGGCGGTGCTTCTACTTATCTACTAGGAGTACATATTAATATACCAACAAGTTACCAGCTTACTAAGAGTGTATTTTGTTCGTCTGTGAGACTCTAAACTCAATTTCTTGAAAAAAAAAGAAAAATGTTGAACTAAACTGGAAAAAAACTTAAAACAGTTAAAATTACAACTAAAACTGATCAACTGAACTCGAAAAAACTAAACTGCAACACTAAAGATTAACAAAACACAGCCTAAATACGAGCAATGCACGAAAGGACCTCATAATGGAGCTTATAATTGCATTTATCAGGTTAATCCCTTCATTTTAAAGAAGTTTTTTTTATAATTAGTTAAGTTGGGTGCTTGAAGTTTATTAGAAAATAAAGAAAGAAAGTATAATCTTCATAATTTCCAAAAATAGCGGAGTACTAATAAGTAATCATCCTTACATGGTCAATAATAAAAATAATTGGTAGGTCAAAAATAATTGAAATCATGAATGTAATGATATAACATATCACAAGTAATCACTATTGACTTGAGATTAGAAACAAAAATTTATAGCACTCCAATATATTTCGTATATAACTCATTGATAAAAAAAAGTAATATAAAAATTGAATATCACAAAAAGACTTACTAATTATATTTGGGAAAAAATTGTGTGAACCAGTTTCTTGTGTAAGACTGGGTATTAATGCCCTTCAAATACAAAATAATGACTCCTCGCCTACATAGTGAACCCTCGACTAAATAATAATGACTCCTTTTACCCAGTCTATGAAACGGGTTCATACAATTTTTTTCTCATTATATTTACAAGGTCGACAAGCTATGTAACGTATGTGTACGAAATGTGTAATTGGACTTCAAAGTCCATTTTTTTTATTTCGATAGTCTATGAAAATAGGGGCGACATATAACAGTTTTTGTCTTTTTTTGAAGGGAATCCATCTGTCGACCATTAGCAACTACTCACTACTCACTACTCACTATTCACTAACACACTACACATATATGTCTTTTTTTTTGTTTGAGAATCCACACATACGGTGGTTTTCCCCTCTGAGATAACAAAGTTATGGTATTCGCTTAACGTAGCTAGTGAAAGAACTTGTGTAGCTGACATATTTATCTTACAAGCGTAAAATATAAAGAGACATTTCACACCCAAAAAAATAAACATCTAAGAGTTTAAACCATAATAATATAATTTCAAAATCCTTAACCACGTGAACTCTGTACTCCTATATTCATCGGATCACGAAATTATGTAGGAAAGACACCAGCTTCGCCTTGGTAACTCATCAGTGTTACAAACGTCGATCACTTGATAAACAGTGAAACCGAGGAGACTACATTAAACCGCTTTTGTAAGATGTTTTAGAGGAATCTCTGCTAGTTCTAGTCGTGGGGATGGCGAAAGATCCGGCGTTGCTTCTGCTCTTCGCTCTTTCTCTAGAGCTTGCTCCCACCTGCCAGCTAACAATCCCAATGTATCCATTGTGATATAAACAATTATATATGGCCCTAAAAAAGAAAGGAAAATTATGTGTCATTCACTAGTTTTACGTACATGAATTTACCTTTTCGCGTAACGTAATTCGAATTATGATTTTATAGTTTGCTTATATTTTATGTTTCTCACGGCACACATCTATGTGAAAAAGAACTTAAAATAATAAATGCTTCCATTTTCAAACATCTCCATTCACCTTAGAGTATATAAGAACCTCATGTTCCTACAAACTATATAGCTAGGTCTCTCACAAAGACTTTGTCTATAGTCCCCTCTTTCCCTACTATTTCCTATCTTGCTAACTCTCTTAGCTTGTTAGCTTAGGCCTCAACTCAAGGTCTCAAGCTTATTATTGTTAGGCTTCGTAAGGCAAAGTAAACCCTAGATATTGCTAGTAACTCTGCCGATATATCTATAATCTGTAATCTAGCTATGGCACTTGCAAAAGACCAAACAAGCTCCTGCTCTTTCTTTGGAAATATGATGGAAGTTGGATCACCGTACCAATTCCCTCATGTAACTTCCCCTTATGTTTTTGATGATTACAATGAAAAGCATGACACAAATGGTTTAGATAGCCCTAGAAGTAACAATATGATGAGCAACCATGTCAAGAGCCACTCCCCTCCTCTATCTAGCTCAAGCAGTGCAAACTCTAGCAGTGGTGGCTTTGTAGTCAACCCTTATCAACCTCATGATGAAGCTCACTCCTTGTTTAACTTTAAAACCACGTATGGAAGCTTCATGCAGAGTGGGGGCTCTTTACTTAGCTTCCAACAAGAAGAACAAAGTAACCATGATACTTACCCAATATGGGAAGGTAGTTCTAGTAGTAGTATGAAAAACAATGCAAACTTGCGCCTTCTCAGTGAGGCCAACTGTTTACGGACGATGAGTGGTGGCTACCAAGATGAAGCTAATGAATGGTTATTTGCCGAGGCCACAATCACTGATCCTCCTGAAGAGTCTGACACTCCACAAACGTGCCTGAAGAGGTCTCATACGGTATGGATAATATTATTGTTTTACTATAGAGGTGTAATTTGATTTATTATCGATGACTTTCATTGATCGATGATGTTACAAATAGTTGTGGCCTGTGGGTACTACCGCATTAATTAGGGCTCCTCGACATAGATATTCAGTAATTATGATGCATAAACATCTTCATTAATTACGAAACATAGATCTCTTCATTAATTATGGATAAATTAGACCTTGGTTGATCTTCATATGCTAAATTATTCCCACTAGCATTAAATTCGTCTTTGTGAATTAAATTCTCGTATCTATGTTGGGAGGAATTTAATAATTTAATAAATTCTAATTCATTTCTGTTTATTTTTGTTGTTTTTGTAGGACATGGAGGAGAACATGCAAGCCCTAAAGAAGCCGTGCACGGGTAGCGCCTCCAAGAAGCCTGCCAAATCGTCAAAGTCATCTATATCAAAGGATCCACAAAGCATTGCAGCTAAGGTTATTAATTCATCTTATCAATCAATAAACTTTAGTGGTAGTTGACTATTTGAGAAAGTTTTTTCTAAATGAGGATGATTGTTTCTCAGAATCGGCGAGAGAGAATCAGTGAAAGGCTGAAAACACTTCAAGATCTCGTGCCCAATGGCACCAAGGTATGTTGATATCTTCTCTCCATTACATATGAGCTCAAATCTATTTCTTTTTAGTTCCCTCGATATTTTAGTTTCTTATGAGCTCATATTAATGATCGAACTCTTCTTACACAGGTTGATCTGGTAACAATGTTGGAGAAGGCAATAGGTTATGTTAAGTTCCTGCAGTTGCAAGTGAAGGTACATATAACAAGATTTCATGACCTCTTAGGCTCTTTGACTGATCAATCCACCATTATATCATGGCATATTGTTGCTTCTATCCTAATGTTACGTAAATGATTTTCGTGTATAGGTTTTGGCAACCGATGAATTCTGGCCGGCAGCCGGTGGCAAAGCGCCGGATATTTCTCAAGTAAGGGAAGCCATTGATGCCATCCTCTCGACACAAAGGTCGACGACCTCATCAAGCTCGGAATAGGGCAAAAAGTACGGATATATTAGTAAAGCCCTAGGACAAAAGCGCATGGAGGAAACAGAAGACAATGGGAATTCCACGTAGTACTAAGGAGATCAAACTCATAGGGACAAAGTTCACAGACAAATTTATTACTAGTATCAGAATTCCCTGACTTTAAACTATATAGTACTCCAACTATGTACTTAGAGGAGACTTGCCAAGATTCGAAGAAGAGGACAAATTTATTGCGATAAGATGTTTGTTTGTATTTTCTAGCTCTTCCACTGTAATAAATGTAATAATAACGCCAAAAGTTTGCGACCTTTCTATGATTTTGTAATGTAATTAGAGGATAATTTACAAAGGCCCTACCTACCATTTGTCGTCTTCTCAATTTCTCTTTCAAAAGTTCCCTGGATAGGTCCGCACGTAGTATCCTACGGAGTAGTAGTATACTATTGTAACGACGTTTTCTTTTCTCGTCTTCGCGTACTTTGATCTCTTTTCTTTCATTCCGTAATAGATGAATAGTACATCTAGCTGATGTTCAAGTTGCATAGTCGTCGTCCGTGAAATTATCCTACCTCAGATGCTATTTGCACTCAAGGACAAATTTAAGGTGAAAGTTTGGAATTTTTTGGGAGATTGGGTCTCTGATGGAGGAATGTGACTAACTGATTATGGCTTTTTTGAAAGTAAAAAAGTAATAGAGCCGAAGTGCCGAACTAAAATTTGTTTAATTAACTTATCACTAAATTACTTATTAAAGATTTTCTTTATTAGACTTTCATATAAAAATCATGGAAAAAAATTGTGTAAACCCGATTCATATATGAGACTGGGTATTAATTAATGACCCCTCGATTACAAAATAATGAACCCCCGACCACACAATAATGACCTCTTGACTACACAATAATGATCCCCCTTATCCAGTCTCATATATAAAACGGGTTTATAAATTTTTTTCTCTAAAATCAGTGTTTTTCGATTATTTATAAATTATCACAAGTTGATAGCTGCATCGAAATTCATTATTTATAAATTATATGTTAAACTAATTTAAACTTAATTGAGCCATTTAGTACAATAGCATAATGGTGCATACACAAATGTGTATAATATAAGATTGACCACTACCTAACGTCTCACACTTACATATCATGATGCTTTATTTTGTTGGTTCCTTGAGTGCAAGTTTGCAACTACTCTTTATATCCTATTTTCACTTTTCGATGTCATAAACATACTCATTTTTTCATTTTACAAATTATAAAGCTTTATGCAATATATAATGATTCTAGATCTACTTCATATCCTTAATATCTAAAACCTTGTAGACACGGTAATATAATTGTGCGATAGATGGTGCACATAATTTAACGACATGATGATAGAGATTGATGATCGATCATCTGATAGTCAGAAAGCGCACATAAGTAAAGGTCAATTCGTAATAAATTAAATTAGAAGAGTGATAAAAATGCCAGATATAATATAAGGTAAATTATATCATACAAATTAGATTATTGAAGAATGATACTGGAGGTTATCGGTTACTGGAGCTTCGCTCAACTATATCCAGACCCGACCCTGGTCACACACCTGACTGTTGTGGTGAGTCTCCGATCCCAATGTGGGTTTCTGCATAAGCTGAGGCTCGAACTTGAGATCTCCCTTAAGCGGTATGCAACTACTTACCAGTTTACCACTCCAACCAACCCAACATTGATCGGTAAATATTTCTATTTACAAAAGTACATCAGCTCCAATATTCATATATACATATGCAAGTACAAACTAGTGTATAACGAATGGTGTACTTATTTCACTAGTTTGTCGTCTGTAGCGTTATAATTCAATTTATTGCAGCTTGGTTAAGTAATTTTCAATTTAATTCAATTAGTTTCAGTTTAGTTAAGCTCGATATTAGTAGAAATTTTGACTACAATAAAAAAAATTTCCAAGATAGTTCAGGCTTACTAGAAACAAACACAAAACAAAATGATTAATTTTTCAAATATAAACTCACATTCTAGTTTGTGGGGTGACTAAACGCGATCAAATGATTGGATATTTTTGTTAGTGTATTTATAGCAAACGTAAGGTAAACTAACATGGACTTAAAATGAATGATATGTGCCATCAAGAAATAAATGATATTTAGTGTTGAATAATGTAGATAAGATTATAAACTAATTAACTTACAGTTGCACTGCACTTCAGAATAAAAATGGACCAATCTGAAGGACAGAAACAACAATGAAGCTAGGGAGAAAATTTGGACACGAAATATATAAAGCCTAAACTGAATTTGAAGTAAATAAGAACGTTAGTTCATCTACTGACGTATATAGATCTAGCTAGTAGCTATAGAGTATAGATGGCATCACAGTGAGATGGAGGGACAAACGACAATCGCATGAGTGAACCTGAGATTAGCTATTTCCTTCATCAATCATGAAACCCTAGTTAGAGCAACTTGTATCATCATCGGCTCAATCGCTCAGAAATTATTACTCTTCTGTTATTTGAGTATATCGTTTCTTGCCTTGATTATCAGGCAAGTATTCTTATACTGTCAACATTATTTAAGGGTTTAAAAAAAAAAACACAATTTAAGGACAAGTTAAGAGAATATATCATGAGATAATTAATCTCTCTACTGATGACCCATATTATTCAATATTCACTCTTAAGTATGCCCGCTAAGATCTTAAGTAACTTGCAAGCTGTGCATCAGTTACGCTTACATATGCACGTATACAATATCACTACTCCGTATATGACTGTATATGTATGTTGGACATTGCTGCTAGCTTGGCCGTGTGTACGTTTTTTCTATTCTTTAGGGCAGTAATTTTTAATTTTCTCAGTATTTTACTTTTGCAATGGACATCTATAAATTTTCATTTCCCAAATACAGTATACTTTATGTAGATTTTTATTTGCATCAACTTTGAAGTGTCTCATACAGTCATACTAGTATACTACTCTACTCTATACTATGGCTCCCCCAATTGTTTCCAAGAAAAAAACTCCCCCGGTTGTTAAATGCATCGATTTTGAAAGACGACACTTTTAATATGGTTAGGGAAAACTAATTTTAGTATGAATACATGGCCCACCTTACATTTGTCTGAGTTGTCTGCAATTCGCATAGCAATCGCAGTGATAGATCGAACTGCCATATATAGAGCTAGTTGCCGAGTTGCCGCTGCTCACTCATATTAGTCATATATGGATAATAATGACGCAGTTCTGATTAATTGATCAAATAACTGTTAAGTACAGTATCATGAATGGTATAGAAAGGATAACTTTCGGATATTCCCTTTTGACTTTGGTTAATTAAAATTTTCGATATACCATTATTCATTTTTCTACTAAAAAGCATTAAGATTAATCATAAAACGCCTGGTTTGTGATGGGATCAGCAATTACTAAATTCGTCAATGCCTAGCTAATTTGTGTTTTGTGGAAACCAAATGATTCCTTTGATGTACCTCTAGTATTATAATTATAAATAATCTGAAGTGGACTTGCTATACAGAAATTCCATATGCGGTACAAACTCGAGACAATAACGGACAATCTCAAATTCCGCAAGCTGATAGCCTGCTACAACCGTTCTTGGCTGACAAATTTGATTGAAATTAGGCTTGCTATGTTCTCATTTCAAGTACAACAAAATTATGGTTTACCGCTTCAACAAAAAGCACAAGATTTGGAGTCTCAGATAAGCAGTTCGGCTAAAAATAACTCGTAGCATTTAATTTCATTCTTTACGACAACGAAGGTATCACAATTGATTTTACAATGGCAAGTAGGCAGCAGGTGCTGATGACGAGTAAACCATTACAAGTTTAGTTTGGGAATTAACAGGTCTTAAGTTCTCAAATGATGAAGAATTTGGTAGCGATTAAAATCTCTGATCTTTCGGGTTTCACGTTTTGCATGTTTTCCAGCTCTAATAAGGCCAATATGTGTTTGATTAAGAGATTTATATACGGAGTACACCATTTCAAAAGAAAGCTGGCCAAACTATAGCAAATACATAAAAGAACAACATTAAGCTCAATATATTAAGAAATGTTTCTATCTTTATACAATTTTTTTAAGTTCAAAAAGAGTCATCATCAAACGGGTTATAGAATGTGAAATCAATTTTATTTGAGGGGATGTAGAATCAATTTAGTACTGTAATTTCCCTCAAAAAAAAAAATAGTACAGTAAAAGTAGGCAAACAAATAAATTAAACAATGGGGTATAGACCATATGCACTTCCTCATGGAGTTTGAATTTTGTTACGGTTGGAAATGCTCGTTTAAATTCAAACAAGTCTGCTATAATTACTACCTCGACAGATTGTTTGTCGATTTGTCCATACATATTGCACGAAAGCAGCTCGGGGGTGAGTTACTGAATGGAAAAAGAAAAGTTAATAAAACAAGTAAAAATTAAATTTTGACAAAGATTGATGCTTGAAAGGCCCTTCTTTAAAAAATTAAACCTGAAAGGAAGGACCAACCAGGGCAGGTGTCGCCTTAATGAGGAGTCACATGGTTAATCATGTGCTGATTCCAACAACAAACGAAATACAGTACATAAGTAACATTACCGAGGATGAGGTAGTATCCTTTCTTCTCTAAAGAAAAAAGAAATGGTAATGGCCTTATTATCTTGAGTCTCATATTTCAAAACAAAATACGAAACTAACATCATTTAAGGAAACAACATTTGCTTTTCACTTATGATCTTCGAGTCTCATACAAACAATGTCTCATTTAACATCTTGTATGCAAAATAATGAAAAAAATAACATACTAAAAAAACATTATTAGACAAATTACAAAAGAAAGGAAAGAAAAATTGTAGAAAATAGGATTGAAAGGAAGGTCTGTTTTCGTTTTGTTCATTAACTTTATTATTTTTTATTATTTATTTTTGAAAAAGTGTCCCTTCTTATTGAAGCTCCAATTTATCTCCAATTCTTAGTTACACTCGGTGTAAGTGTATATACCTTATAAATACCATTAATTAAAACATCATTATTAGTCACAATTTTAACCGATGTTAATTTATTACCAGTATACCAAATATTTGTTGGCTATTTATCGCGCTCAATATGTATCTCATCTCAATCTCCTGACTCATCTTGAGCACGGACACAGACTGTTCATTGTATCCCAAGGCCATGGTCTCAGACTCTCAGCTACCACTATTGAAGTAAGGTTGTGTTTTATTCGTCGGTATGTAGTACTACAATTCATGTTTTTTCAGCTCAGTTCAGTTTTTTCATTACAATTCATCATCTTTCAATTTTTTTCAATTCAGTTCCGTTTTTTTTTCAGTTTTTCAAATTCAGTTCAGTTTCAGTTCAGATCTTCCCATCCCACCTAAACACACCCTAAGTTCTAAAATTTTAGATCACACGGCCACCAGTTTTCTATCAGTCATGAATGACAAATCCAGTAGCCAATCGGCCATTTGAGTAAGAGCCATAAGAGTATAAGACTATATAAGTTGATGTTGGGTATCAATGTCATGCTACATCAACAACAGCAACAATTGAGTGTAGATCCCCATTAAATGAGAGTATTCGGGTTAGGATGTACGCAACCTTACCCCTGTTTAAGAAAACAGAGAGGTTGTTTCCGAGATTGACCAATTGTTGCATTGAAGTATTGACTTCCAACAACTTCACCAAAAATAAGAAGTATTTGAAGGTTTTCATAGCCATTTTGCTATAGTTCATAATCACCTGAAGTTGAAAGATAGGCACTGGACCTAATGTCATGCTACATCCATCCAGCGAATTTACCAGAAAGAATATCATTTCGGTGCTTGATATTTATAGTGAAAATCATCCTTGTATTCTCGAGACGCTCTCTGAGTCGACTCGTGCCTGAGTTAACAAGCCAGTGATGTTAAAAGATTATCACGAACCATACAACCATTTCATTCCTATCAATTTAGCATAGAAAATATAGGTATTATCGAAACTCCTTGGAAGAAACAGATTCAAAGATCCTTTAGATATAGCAGCCTGGAGGAATAACATTCCCTCTACGGCTCTACATGTGGTTAATTTTTGAATAAAGATCCTGGTAAAACATCGTCTTACAGCAGTGAAACAAACTCACAACATTCTTTGCTACACAACGATCAGCAAAGACAACTACTACCAGTTTACCAACTCTCCTATATTAGCAAAATGGACAATTAACATATTACAACATGATCATATTTCCATTGTAACCAGTCAGGCAGTCAGCACACATCTCAGGGAATGATTCACTTCGCTGCTTCAGGAACCGCTCCTGGAAGGTATCCCACAAATCCCTGCTTCAAAAGGTGTATCGATCAGACAAGAAAAGGTGCTAATGAACATATCTCTAAACCTTAGCAGCTAGCAATGCCATGAAGCAGTGACAATCACAACAAAAATGTACCACCCATAACACACTCGGTATGTATCATACAGAATATTACTCAGTATGAAGGAAAAAGTGAACTAATAATAATAGCAATTCAGGAAAAAACCAGTGTTAATAGCAATTCAGGAAAAAGCCAGTGTTCTATAACCACCCCCCCCC
>ONZK01000439.1:49194-69906 GCA_900322385.1 Pharnaceum exiguum
GCACGTGGACTATATGGTCTTGACAAGAATCTTAAGAGTATATTTGGTGATTATGCTTATAGATTGTACTGGTCCACCTACGGAAATTGTTTGTTATGATGGAGTATTGGAGTTGAATCTGAACTTTTGGCGAGTACATTATTGGGGCTATACTACGTTTTTATCATATATCTAGAACAAATAATGATATACATTATTGAGTCATAACTCATAAACTCATAATGCTTGCTCGGTGACAATGCATCATGCAATTATACAAAGACAGAAATGATGAATGATTGAATGAATATAATCTCACTGCAGGAAAATTGTACAGAATGCATGATTGCTTGTTTGAACAGTGGACAAGGATATTGAGAGTTTATTGTATATCTGTGATTCCTCCTTTCTCTGTGTTCATTACTCGCAAAGCTTGATTATACTTTTCCTTCACCCTAGGGTGTGTGTTCTTTCAATGAGTCCTTCAATATAATTTACACAGCTAGAGAACGATTCAGCTTAATTAGTGTGTTGTTCGTTTGTAAGGAGTTGATTGAAACTGAACTGTATTGAAAAAAATTAAATCAATTTAAAAAAAAAACTAAATTGAAATGAAAAAACCTATATTAAACTGAATTGAAAAAAATTAAATTAATTTATTAAAAAAAAACTAAACTAAACTGAAAAATATATACGGTAAACTGATTTTTTACTTCACGGATCGATTCTTGCAAGTTTCATCGTTTATCTTTCTTATATGTGCAAAGTGCCTTCTCCAAAAGACAACTTAATTTTTACTTCATTGCAACGGGATTATTATAATTGTTTCAATCTGATGCGATCTAAGCGGTCATGTCTTCTAACCACATGCAACACTTGAAATTGTATGTTTACTTGGAGTCACCCGATCGCCTTATTTGTATCCTATATGGACATGTTTAAAAGAAATAAAATCGAAACTCTTAAAGAGCTTTAGCTAGAATTTCTTGAAAATAAAACTTGCGGTGCAGTGGGTACTTCCCTTTGCAATCGTTGGTGTATTATCGTATTAATATGTATGAAATTTTATGTAACAAAGAAGCACCAGAGTACCAGATCGACAATGAAGTCCGCTCAAAAATCACAATCTCATGTACTTTGTTTCTCAGTCCCTCCTGAAATGAGAGTCTTGTTTTTCTTTGCTCCGTAGTTAAGAGTTATTGCCTAATACTCCATGATCCATGATCATCCGTCCGTTAACACCTTTCAATTAACAGTAGAAGCATATTGCAACATACATTGGACGTTTTGCCTTACCAAACAACTGACTGTTGGTCTTACGTACAGTTTCTTTCAACTCCAATTACACAACCCACCAGTAAAGACAATAGCTTAGGGACTAATGTGAAACAAAACTTTTGGCATATTATTTGGTCACGTACTCACGTGTATCCTACTGGATGCGCACATATATACACAAAGGACACCTTTTGATTATGTGTCTATGGAAACATAGCAGACAGTTTACCGGTACTGCCTAAACTTGAATAATGAACTTCAAATGGCTTTTCTGATATTGTTAATAACAATAACCTGGCAAAGTAAGAAGCTGAGCTGGCTTGTTTTCTATTCATTTTGTAAGTGGTAACTACTGTTGAGATACTAAATAAACGCATATTCCACATGCAGGACTCGCTAGCTTAGCTCAAATTGGTCAACATCTCAATGAACATTAAACAATGATTGAACTCCAAAAACATTCTCCTAATTAGCATACGTACCCATATGACCATAATCATTTCCTTTCGTACGTACTCTCATATACCTGCAGTGCAACAAACATTCAATCTCTCAATTCAATTTAGTTAGTTCAGTTAGATGTTAGTTATGATCGCTTATTTTACGATCAGTTTGGTTCATGACGGTTCAGTTGAAAACTATATATTTGTCAAATTTAGATGTACGTTAGTGAATAGTGATAATCACTTGTATATATGGTTCAGTTTATATATATAACAGTTAAATTAAGTTCAGTACATTTTAATTCTAATGTACCTAGGCTAAACTCACCCCAAAAAAGAGAAGCTAAATTGATGATTAAACCAGTAAAGATGACAGATCGCGCCTTATTACTAATTAGTACAGTACTCAGAGATGAACTACTTGCGTAAGGATGTAAACGTGCCTTTCCCTATAAGAAGACATCAATCCTAGAAACGAGTATAGAACTACAGAAAGTAATTAACATTATGTCATTATGATAACTAACATACATTGCAAGTATATAGTAATATACTCGGTATATATAGCATTCATGTGTTAAAGTGTTTCTTTCAATTTCATTGTCCAAAATATGAAACTTCAACGAACTATTTTTCCTCTTGGCTAGAAAGTTACAAAACTTGGATCTTAGACTGTCATAATTAATTCGCAGTTATCAATAAGTATTCAAAAATGGTAGTTTTAGCACTCACTCAAACTCCCTAGAACCCGATAGAAACCATAATTCCGTAGTAAAACAAATGCGAACAGCAGAAAGGGAGAGTACACCTACTGTAGATAATTAATTATTAGAGTGTAGCGTTGTGGTGAGATGATGATAGTTTAACCAGAAGAGTAGAGTTTGTATAGGACTTCTTTGTTAGAAATTACTGACCTCACAAGTCGCAACCAAACATGAAAACAAAAGACGTGTTTTACTTCGTTTCTTATAATAATAAGTATATACTTTAATTTCATGTTTTCATGTTTTTTTTTCATGTTTTACTTTTGTTATACGAGTACCTTTTTAAAGCATTTAAATTACCTTTTTATATGTGAGGAAACTTTCATGTTTTGATTTTTTTTTTCCCGGGAAACTCCAAGAACTCAATATAGTTTACTCTAACCTTAATCTCTTTTGTCAGTAACCTAACCTGATTATTTATATAACTTCCAGATTTTTTTGCGTGGCCTATGTCAATGGTAGTAGATGGCAAAGCGTACGCCTACATTCTGTGCATCTTCTGTCATGAAAAATCGTTACGGCCTTGCGGGCTAGGAATTGGAAGGTGTCGGATGGTCACCAACCTACTTGTCAGCCTTGTTTAGTTGTTTGGCTACTCATTGTGCCATCTTAAATTATAATTCCGTATCCCAACATGCAACACCCAAATCTCCATATTCCACAAGTTTACGTATACCTGTACTGTTATCATTTCTCAACATCATACTCTGATTCTAATGCCCCTAACAAGATCGTCATTATCCACTAATGTTATACCTGTAATTCTGATAAGTTTGTCGTATTGACAGGTACCTTAGCAAATTGTTAGTTTGTCATTTGATTGCACGATAGTAACAGTCAGTGTTAAACAGATGACGTTCTAGCCTTCTAGAGTTCTAGGTGATACCATCGGATCACACTAGAGTAAAAATAAAGAATTGAATGCATATTCGTGAAGCCCGATGAAGGTGTGGTGCACCATAAAAGAAATCAGAAATGAATAATTGAATTGACTAACCACTACGAGTACTACACAAAAAGGAAAAAATAGCACTACATACTGTAGCGCTTGTTCTGCTGGTGATGTCTTATGTTTTCCTTTTAAAAAAATAGCACTACATAGGATGAACTAAATACTTTATACGAGTTCGTTTCTTTTCAAGTAAAGATTGAGAGTGTAGTTTTGCTTAAATTTATTTTTACATAATGCATTATTCCATATGTGTACTGGTAGTACACTAGTACTGCCTACTGCGTGCTCTACACATACATACCTATGTATACACTTGGTATTCGATCAATTAATTGCTCATAACTCCATAATCAACTACATTTGAAGAAAAATATATTCCAATTTCTCAAGAAATAAATTCAGTTCTTTTAATTGTCTCATACTTTGCCACTGATCTTAACTTTGAATAGTGTATTTTGTATTTTATTTAATTCATGCTTATTTTTATTACTACCTATACATACACTTGGTATTCAATTAACAGCTCATAATAAAGTATATTAACAGCTCATAATAAAGTATCTCCTTATCTACAATATTTAGAAAAAAAAATCATATTTCTCTTAAAATTTCTTTTAAAAGGAATTACATACAATAATACTTGTACTATTCTGTGCTTTGACATGAGTCTTAACTAGTACTCGTATTTTATTTCTCGTAAGTCTACAACTAATGAAATGTAGCTTGAAAAAAATTTACACGCCGAACAATATGTCAAATATAATAATTTGATCATGTAAAACAAGTGCATACATACAACGAATTATAAGGTACTATTTTGTTCATTAGTGACTTTTATTTTATTTTATTTAGTAGTGATTACATATCCCTCTCTAACCCTCTCTAATACTCTCCCTTACTTTTCCATTAAGTCCTTGTTTTACCCCTTATAATTTCCCTTTGATTTTCTTAATTGAACTTTATAATATTTCTCAAAATGGAACAATAAATAAATAAAAGAAAAGTATACCATGGCCCATGGGCACTAATCCCTTGTCGACTTTCCAAAAAGAAAAGAGTAGAGTTATCGATGGTGATCTGATTAATCAAAAGCTTGTTATGCTTGTAGCCTTTTAGCATCAGGGTTTAACAATATCAAAGCTAATCTGTTTTACCACCATTACAAACACATTAAGCAGCAGATGATCTTACTGTGTAACAACGTCACTTTCGGATATTTTAGGCTCATTTGGATGATTACACATTTATGTATTAGCAGTTCACCAGTCACGACGGTCCATCATGGAAAATAATCCATCCACATCGATAGACCTCGTAAAACACAAGTATTTTTACCGTACTTCCACAACTCTTCAAAAGCAGAAAAAAGCTGATAAATTATTCCTCTGTAGTGTGGACCGAAGTGATCTAGTCCCTTAATTTCATACCTCTTTTTCATGTCATTCTCTCTAATCAGCTACGTACCGTCCAATAATGTGAAGCAACGGACCCTCCCCTCCCCTCTGGTGGGTTTTATTTTGTCCTCATCCCACTCAACATCAAGAATCTCACATGTTGTACATTATTATTCCCATGCTCACCATAACACCTTACACCTTAGTTACAACTTACAACCCTCCAATAACATCATTTAATTATATGTCTCCTATTCATTCGCCGTCTTAGAATGTGTTTTGATCGGCTGAAAAGACCTGAACTCACAATATACCAACGAATAAAACACAACCTTACGTTCGTAGTGCTACAGTTCAGTTTTTTTTTTATTTTTCAATTCGGTTCAATTCAGTTCATTTTTTTCCCGTTCAGTTCAGTTTTTCTTTAAATTCTTTCGGCCAACCAATACACACTGAATGGTTATACACTTATACATACTATATACCCCATTTCTAATTTATTACACCCCATCAGGCCATCATAATACTACTACTCTTACAACTACATGGTGGTGGTGGTGCATGTTGTTGTGTGGTGACTGGTGACCTTATTATTAATTTCATTCACATTTTGTAGCATATCATATAATCATTACACCATACCATATGATCATATGCTCATCCACTTTTTCTCTTCATTCTATTCTCTACCTCCCCATCAAGTAACACCTTCCTCTTTTTCTCTGCACTTTTGAGTCAGTGGATATTACTAAAAATTCAATCTTTTTTCCCTTTGAGATCCACAAACAGAAATAATTATGGGTGTTTCCCCATGCAATTTCACTGACTCTCTTAAAAACCCACTTGATAACAAACACAATAGTAGCATTATGAATATAAAAAACACAAACAACCCAACAAAACTAAACATTTCTCAGTATGATGTTGTGATAGAAGACAATGATGATGATAGTGAGTATGGTGACACTCAAAATGAGCTAAAGTTCAAATCTTTACTAATGAAAATGGTGTGGGACTTTGGGTTTGGGTGCTTTGTGGGTGGTGGTGGTGGTGGTGGTGGAAATGGTGAGAGAAAGGAGTACAGGTCTAGGAAAAGCAGAAGAAGCAAGAACAGTCCAGAGCATAACAAAGCATGGTTGTTAGCTGAATCAGGTGGTGACTTAGCAAATGGGGAGCCTCATTCAGTTCATTCTTCATTTAGGTTCAATATTTGTACTCAGGTTGAGGTTGATGATGGTAGTAAAGATTCAAACTTGGCACCTTCCACCACTGTTTTGATGGTTAATTTAGATAGTAGTTTGTATGATGATGTTGGTACTACTAAAGAAGTTAAGTGGCAAAGGATTGAGTCTTTGGAGAAAAGTATTTCTCCTGTTGCCACTTCTTTGATCAGGTTTTCCTATGCTGAAATTCTTACTGCTACCCGCAATTTCTCTCAAGGTACTATTTCCAATCATTTCCATTTTCTTTTGTATTTGTATTTGTCTTTTGTGTGTTTTCATTTTTCTATGTGGGTTTTTTCTATTTCTTGTTTTTATTTGCATACAATTGGTATTTGGTCACATGGGTTGTTTCGTTTTGTTATGAAGCTATGATGAATTTTTTCATAGTACTTTATTTTTTTTTGCTTATGCTAATGTGCTTTCTTTGATTTGATTACTTGAAGTTTTAATTGTGGTTATGTTGTCTTATTAGAATCATATTGTAAGAGCATATTGCATATAATTTTGGGATTGGTAATTGATTTTTGTGTATTGTTTTGGATGATGAATAGGGAGAGTATTGGGCAGAGGTGCATGTAGTTATGTGTTTAGAGGTAGAGTTGGGTTTTTGAGAACTGCAGTGGCAATTAAGAAGCTAGAGAAAGAGGACAAGGAGACACCAAAGGCATTTTGTAGAGAGCTGATGATAGCAAGTGCTCTAGAGCATCCAAATATTGTGCCTCTGTTGGGATTCTGTATTGATCCAGAGGAAGGGCTCTTCTTGGTCTACAAATATGTCTCAAGTGGAAGCCTAGAGCGCCATTTGCACGGTATAGTCAAATTCTTTGCAATTGGTTATTACTTATTAGCTTTCTAAGTTGTAATTTTGGATGGGAATTAAGCTAGGTGAAAACATGACATGATTCAATTGACAGGCAGGAAGAGGGGTGCAAAGGGTTTCGCGTCGCTTTCATGGTCTGCAAGGTATAAGGTTGCTGTTGGTATTGCAGAGGCTATTGCATATTTGCATAATGCCCATGAAAGATGCATAGTTCATAGAGACATTAAGCCCTCAAATATTCTTCTGTCTTCCAAGAAAAGGCCAAAGGTAAGTTAGTCACCTACTTAGAATTCTGCATCTGACACGATTACGTGATGGTTAATTAGTAGCATCAAACATGACGTCTAAACTGATATATGACTTAATGCAGTTGTGTGATTTTGGACTGGCAACTTGGACTCCAGCGCCGTCCGTTCCCTTCCTTTGCAAAACTGTGAAAGGAACATTTGGGTATGTCACAATCTTATGAAAATAGATCACCAAATTTCTGAAAAAGTGGATTTTGGACTTATTTGCCTTGATGATGTTGAGGATGTAACCTTAATCATTTCACTAAAATCATTATCATTACAGATATTTGGCGCCTGAATACTTCCAGCATGGGAAGGTATCTGATAAAACAGATGTGTACGCTTTCGGAGTGGTCCTTCTGGAGCTAATAACAGGCCGAAAGCCAATTGATGCTTCTAAGCCACCCGGCGAGGAGAACTTGGTATTATGGGTGAGCAACTGACTCAGTTGTTGCTGCTTTCATTGATGCATATTGACTACTTGAGCTGCATTTGTGGTTCTTGACTAATATTCATTGATCAATTTGTCCTTAACATTGATGTGTGCCAAAATAGTTTATTTATGTTTGCCGTTCAGTTGGTTATTAGCACTGGTCCTCAATCATGAGTCATTACCTCAAGAAAGGATAATAGTACTAGCTTCTACCCACTTGGGCCCTATTGTGGCTTAATTATGGACTTGAAATTGATCTGGATGATATGTTAGGTGATATGTCCTTGTGGTCCAGTTGCATCCAGGCTAGTTTCAAACTTGTATCTAACTGACATTACTTGAGCATTTTGTTAAATTCATGACTGATTATTCCTTGTTCTGTTGTGTTTCTAAACTACTAAAACTCTGTTGTGACTTGATAGCAATTTATTCCAACAACACTTGAACTCTTCTCTGGCTCTTGGAACCACTGATTACTAATATTACTTCTCATTGGACTAAACCTGTGATTGGTACCCTCTCTGTATCAGCTTCAGAAGAAAGTACTAAAATATTGAATCTATACTTTCCCTCAAAAAAAACAAAAAAATTGAATCTGTACTAAACACTTCCAATTAGGCCATCTGCAGTTTACGCACTAGTCAAATGCCTGAATTCTTATTTCTTCATTTTGTTGCCATATCTAGCTTGCACTAGTACCAGTAAATCCTTGGATATAAAGTTCGGTTAGGATTTGGCCTATCTTGATACATAAAAAACCACTATATATAGTTAAATTGTCCGCCTTCGCTGATGTAGAATTAGAACACAAGCAGGAGAAAAGTGGTGCTTGCATAGTTAGTAATCTTCCTTTTTGGAGTTGCAGGCAAAACCACTAATGGACCAAGGAGACGTGGCCATACAAGCATTGCTCGATCCACGAGCCAAACTCACTCCTAAGAGTTCAAAACTGATTACCCAGATGGTTCGGGCTTCGGCAGCCTGTGTAAATAGTGATGAAACCCGGCCTAGCATCCTTGAAGCTATCACCCTATTGAGGGGAGAAAGCTGTCAAGTGAACAAGAGTAAGGTCGGTTTCGGAATTGGAAGGAGTCTTTATCCTCCCCAAATACTACAGCGATCAAGGAGTGAAATGAAGAATCACCTGGCTGTGGCCATGCTAGGTGTTCCTGAGTTGGAGGATGATGATTTCTTGTACGGCAGATGACCTTGGCAAAGACCAACAATTTTCTTTTTCTTACCCTTTTGTCATTCTTTTCGCTCGTCATTTTTTTAACTGTTATCTTCCTTTTGGTTGTGAGAGGTATTTGCTTGCTACAGCTTTTGTTTGACTTGGGAAGGTAAATATGAGCAAAGAATACTAAATCTTTGTACAGGAGTAGGATCATTATGTACATATTATCCGCGACTCATAGGTGGGGGAGCTAGAGATTCTCGTTACTTGATGATTTCAGAGGGAAGTGAGAAACCGATATTGTGTGGGATATTTGTCTTGACATTCAGGTTGATGTTAAAAATCAGCCTTGAAATTGATTTTTGACATTTGTAATAAGTTCTCTTATCTTTTATTGGTGTGCTTCTTCTTCTACATTTCTGCCTGAGTTGCCTGACCTTTCTACATGTTCCAAATTAAGTGCTGGATGATGAAACATATTTCAGTGAAAAGAAAATGGACTTGTTATCTAACAAAACTCAAAGAAAATACATTTATCATTTGTAAAAAAAAGTCATGTACCTAGGCTAAACTTATCTGCCTGGTTCAAGAGAAGCTTCATGTTCTACCCAGAAGCTTGCTAACTACAAAGACCAAAGACGCCTTGGTCTTTAAACAACAAAATGCTATGTAATGCCAAGTAATGTGAAGTGCCACAGAATTAGTAACTTTCTAGAAAATCTTGGCAACATCTTTAATCAAACCGCGGTTAGCCCTGGCAAACTCTGTGAACTCGTCGAACGAGATGAAGCCATCACCGTCAGTGTCGATCTCAGCCATCATCTTCACGACTTCTTCAGACGACACAGACCCAAGGGTTTTCAGGGCAGCTCCGAGCTCGGTGGACGAGATCTTGCCATCTCCATTGGTGTCAAATCGCTTGAAGATCCTCTCACGGTCATCAATATCTTGGCGTGTGTCCTCACCTGCCATTATGTTTGATGTAGAAATAACAAAGAGCTCAAATAACAAAGGTGGTGTTTGCTATGTAATTTGGATTGACAATTTGGGATTCTGAAAATGGGGAATTTCTGGATTTAAGTATTGGTCTCTCTGACAAAAGAAATGAGGCCTTCCGTTCGATTAGGAGGGAAATGTAGCTTAGAATTCGGATCACTTCAGGGTGTATGCTAAAATAGGCATTTTTTGTCCTTTCACCAAAAACAGAGAGAGGCATTTTCCCCTTTTTCCGATTTCCAAGAAAAAAAGGAATGGTTTCCCCAATTTGCATAACCAAATAGCCAATGGCCCAGGCGTCAAAAATCAAAGACTCGTATATTCACATTACCACTACAATTTTTATGTATAATTAAGGAGCATTACTTCATGTCATCATCCCCCCTAACCTGCATGCCTATTTGATATTTTTTGTTGTTTATTATACTGAACTTAATCACGCATTCACGCCTCTCATAATCCTTCATGATTGTCTGTATTTCTTAAAATAGATGAAATTAGTACAACAACAATTACTTCCAAACAAACGCTTCAGGGGCTACATCCTACATCGTTGAGGGTTACCCTTTGATACTGAAAGTTTTGCTGCTTGCCGGAAACTATTAGCTGTTTGCATTTCAATTGGAGCCATTAGCTACTTTTTTCGGGTGTCCACGTGACAATCAGAGTTTGATCGCATAGAGAAAACTCAGTAGCAACAGCTTCGAGAAACGAGAACCAAGAGAGTGTAGAATAGAAATCTAATTGGAGTGCTCCAGAATTTTACAACTGACCCCTAAAATGTCTGCAACTCAATTAATAGATAGAAAAGCCATGTCAAAATTAAAACTGGGATTGTCCTATATCCCGAGACAGGCACTAACAGTGCACTTGAACACTATACAGGACAGGCAAGGTGTTATTTAACTTAACCTTTGCTAATTATTATTAGAGAAAAATCGAGGAGAACAAAACTTACAAAATGGGGTACCACAGGTTTGCTCCAAGCTTAAGCTACAGTTTTCAACATTGCATTCAGCACAGCATCTTTAGTTGGCAAAGCGGGTATTGCGCCTCTCTCTGTGACCGTCAATGCGCCACAGGCATTTGCAAATTCGAGACCGTCTCTTAATCTACCCTCATCCTGTACAATCGAACAATAGATCAGATATTTAACCTTATTCTTTCTTCTTTTTGTCGGGATAGGGGCAGGAGAGAGAAGGGCAAGCAGGTAAACCTACACCATACAATAGGGGATCCGACCCCCAATTTGCATAGCCATTAGACAGTAATATGAGGGATAAAAATCAATCATAATATCCGGGGAACATCTGGGAATATATGCGTCCGGGTGTGTTCTATAAATGGCCCAACACAGGGGGCACCAATATGTCTTCAGCTCTAATATGACGTGAGACATGATGCTTTGTTATACAAATGAAAAATTAGACTAACACAGAAGGAACGATTTCATCATGAAAAATGCACAAGGTTTGATAGGTCAAATGAAGTACCTTAATCATGCTAATATCTGCGGCTAACTGAGACAATATTCCAGCAACAAATGCATCACCAGCACCTGTGGTGTCCACAGCGCCAACCTTCAAGCCCCCTACTCTACCGCTGAAGTCCTGCAAAACAAATAAGATTTTATTGTACTCGGAGTTTCTAAATTTATTTTTCAGTTAATGGGTTAGTTGGTAGAGGCATTAGTCACCACGAGCCTTACCTTGGTGTAATATCTGCAACCGTCTGCTCCCTCCGTCACAAGAAGCAACTTTAGGTTTGGATGGTACAGCTTACGCACCACTTTATCATCATATGGATCTTCTCCTTGTGTTAAGAAGCTGATTTCTTCTTCACTGATCTACATTTTCACACACTTAACCGTCAGAGCCTGCTTTTCACTAGTTCATGCCTCTGTTCCTGAAGACACATCAGAATCGATTTGATCATCACATGATCCTAGTATCCTACCTTAATGATATCAGCAGTATCCCAAATGCTAAGAATCCCTTCTCGAGCACTCTCTGCTGATGGCCAAAGTGGAAGTCTCAAGTTTGGATCATAGGAAAGCAGCACACCAGCTTCCTTTGCAGCTTTTGTAGCAGCAATGTGAGCTGACTTGCATGGTTCAGTGATCAAGCTAATGGATCCATAATGAAATATCTTTGCCTGCCACAAGAAAGTAAGAAACTGAATCTTGAAAACTGAAAAACACTCATTCGTATAATGAAGTGGCAGGCATAACTTAAGACTCTCATTTAAAATCTTCCCAACAGCACATCAGCCATGCTCCTCCAACCCCAAGTGTTGCCGTCATGTAAAATATTATGGAAGCCAAAGGGTGCATTTTCCTACTACTAAGTTTGCTATTAAAAAAAATTTTGGGTAGCAATAAATACCTTCTTAATGAGATCAACATCAAGCTCGGATTCCTCAAGAAGCATGTCAGCACTGGGATTCCTGTAAAACATGAACTCCCGTTCTCCATCTTTCCTCAATGTCACAAATGCTAAAGCAGTTCTAGCACCAGGGTCAAAACGCATTCCTTGATTGTTCACATTGTTCTCCTTTAGGATATTAGAGAGCATGTAGCCGAATTCATCTTCACCGACCTGAACTACGCACATAAAGCAAAAGATTACATGAAAAGAAAGGAAAATTCTTCACAAGGAAGACAAGCAAAAAACGTTGCCAGAAGACTGACTTGTGACCGTGAGTCACAAGGAGCCGTTTCCAAGAAGGAATTATTACAGTCATGTTACAGGAAGCAACTCAAAAGCAACAACTCGATCAGTTACTGACAAAGTAACAAATCAAGTGAGAACAACTGTAAACAAATTATTACCTTGCCAATAAACGCAGATGACCCTCCAAGACGAGCAATCCCGACCGCAACATTGGCTGGCGCACCTCCAGGAGCCTTCTTGAATGCAGGTGCTTCAGCCAATGAAAGCCCGCTCGTTGTTGGGACAAAATCAATGAGCATTTCCCCAAAGCAAACCACAAGGGGGGACTCTCTTGCCTCAAGTTGGCCATTATTACCAGGAAGTGCTCTGGCTGTGCAAAGCGATTGACCCAATTCAAGATCATTTTCTCATATGGAGTAAAGAATTTAAAATCATAGTAAAAAAGATGAATGTCTAAGTGCATGACTGCAGACACAGCCTGAACATTAGAGTTCATCGGCCACTGTCCAAAATTACAAGACCTGGCAATTGGTCATTCGGTTCGGATTTGGTGATTTCGGATTGAGTTAGATTTTAGCATTGTATATTTAACTCGAATCGGATTTGGTGCATATAAATTATTTCGGGTCAAATTCGGATGTTTTCCGGTGTAAATTTTAAGCCTTCCTAATTCTAAATCCGCAAGGAAAAAAATTCGGGTTATCAGAGCAGGTCGGAATCATTTCCGTTCGGATGAGTTGAAAGTAGCCTCGACACAACTTTTAAGCTGAACTTTGCTCAGCTACCTTTCCCCTTTTTTCCCTTCAAAAAAAATATCAGAAAGTTGAAAAGTTGCAGTTAATAGCATTTTCACTTTCCATTTATTTCATCATTATCACGTGAGGTAGCAATTTGATTTCGATATTCTCAACTAACTCTATCTTCCCGCCATAAAAATGAGTAAGTTAGTTAGTTAGCTGAGGCATTTAACGTTATTATTTCCCACCAAATTAGCCCAACACTTTTAATTAATTCCGCGGCCCACCAAATTAAAATCACTAGCCCAACAAGGTCTTTTAATGGAGAAAAAGAAAAGGATAAATAAAGAATACCTTGAAGTTGGTGACGTCGGCGAGGTGAATCTGACGGGGGGCGGAAAAGAAGGGAGTTGTGAGCAGAGTTTATTCTTGGAGAGTGGAAAGTGAGATGATGAAAGGGAGCTGAACTCACAGACATTACGAGTATTATTTTTATATAAGCTAAATTAGTTTATTTATACACTACTGTAGTGAACAAAATTGGTGATTTTTATTTGGGTGTTTGAGAGAGATCGAGGTTTTTGGATTGAGAGTGTTTGTTTGACACTTTGACTAATGTTATGTTAGACAAAGCGGAGAAAGCTATGTGATGTTTATTGATTATTGATGGTTCAAGTGGGAGGTGGAGAGAGAGTGGAGTTGGGGGAGAGGAGTACCTTTGCTCTGTTTGTATTTCAACGCTACTAGTTCTGGACTTCTGGTTGTCGATCGTTTGTCTTGCTTCCATATTTCTTTTTCTTTCTCCTTTTTTCTTCATACATCATTTAGTGGAGTAGTATTAGAGGGACATAGACATTGCTCTCACTAACCCGGTAGTGTAATACATCATTCTCTCTATAAAACTAACATAATATCCTTATTAAATTTTAGAAAAAAATAGAGGTAAAAATGTGTGGGTTATTGACGAGAGCAAATCTTCTCCATTAACTTGAGGGTCAAGTGCTTTTATGTGAGAGAGAAGAGACTATTTTTTTAATCAGAAAAATAAAAAAGTCCCCTACCGTCTTCACAATGCACTTCACTTGACCCTCAAGTTAATGGAGAAGATCCTGCTTCGTTATTGACCTCAAGGATTACTAAAGTTTTTTCCATACGGGAGTACAGTTGACAAATCTTGATTTCTTTGGAAACGGCAAATTAAAGGGCATGTTGAAGGTTTTCATTGGCACCATGTTCAATTGGTCAATTTGGTCTCAAGACTATTATCAACTAGACAACTAGTGATACATTGTTAGAGCTCTAATGGTGATTGGTGAGGCACCAAATTCTAATCTACATTGGTTTATCATTAGTAATATGTACAATGTTTCTCAAATACTAATTTCAGCTATAGTTTTGTACTTCTGTTATTTATTTATTTTGTAAAAAAGAGGTAATCAAATCAGTAAGACTGTTTTCTTCGTCTATGATATTGCAATTCAAGTCTTTATAGACAAAAAAAATACACTCTAAATATCTAATATTTAATCGGGAGGGTATAAAATATCTATTTCTCTACACTTCACCTGGAATTCAGCGAATAGTCCATTTCCAAAATAATGCAGCGAACCTAACGTTAGAAAAAATCAACCATAAAAATGTGAACAAATTATTGGGTAGAAAGGGACAAGAGGAAGACTGTGTCTGGGCCAAGTGTTCTGGATAAATTAGTGTAGTGGTTGATGTTCCACAAATTAGTATATTTTAGCTGAGGACCATATCAAAAATAGGAGAGACAATGGATTGGGCTACTAGTAGCAACACTAAAACAAAACCAACCCAACCCAATACAAACTGCCGCGTCCAAAGTTATCAAAGATATCACTCACTCACATGATGCTCTAGAGACAGTTACCCATCATTATCAAGCCAAGCCTCCTCTTGCTTCGTCACATTTGCTTTACTCTTTGACGAGTTAAACACTTTTGTACAACTTTTCAATATTCTCACAACCTTCTCGTGTATGGCTACGTTGCAATAACGACGTACATAGATAACCACTGTTAAAATAATCAGTTTCAACTTTTGACTTGTACAAAAGGGAGACCTTGTATATATTCAAATCACTTTAATCACCCCACTAACAATCTCTCCTGACCATAGCTAGGAATGTTGCTATGTTGAATTGGTTTCTTTGGTAACAATCACAGTACACTTGATGGAGAAATCGAGTATGTTTGTTGCCTAGGTTATCCGTTATCTTATACGAGCACTATTCAGGTTCCGTTTTCTAGAACTCAATCCCCTTGCAGTCTTATATTCCTAATTCTTTGGTTCGTAAATTATTGGCTTGTGTATACAAATAATACAATAATAACCTCAAGGTTTAGAAAGATATTCTCAAATTACGGAGAATCTCTTGATTACAGAATTGACAACCAATTGAGGCCCCTTTATAACCCAACAAACCTTAAACCAATTTTGAGGTTGTGACAACTGACAAGCTCTTTGGAATTTCTGTATTTCGAGAGGTGGGTATACAATGTAATTTGCCAATTGCCAAGTCCTAGCCACATTATTACTAAAAAAAGAAAAAGGAAACAAATCAAAGTAATACGTATTCTTAAACGACAAGTTCAAGCTACCGTTGGAATTTTGCCTAATCACATAGCGGTCAAAACTCATCTTTTTCCGCAATCTCTATCAGTTGCAGAAGATACGCAATAATAAAAACAAAATAACAAATCAACCCAGAATTGCGGAAACAAAATATTCACTGAAGAAAATACTCAACAGAATTATATCAATCAACCATAATAATCAACCATTTAATTAATTAACGGAACCGTTAGCATAACATAACATAACACAGAGATCGAATTTATGCACAAAAACAATCTTCTCTCCCATTCTCAAACCACCCACCCACCCACCACCGTTAGCTACGCCGTTACCCTAAAACGAAAAAGAAAAAGAAAAAACAAACGCACCATCATCAATTCATCATATGAACAATTACCACTAACCATCCTCAACCGTCAGATCAATTTTCTCCTAATCAATCAACCGCCCATCATCTTCTTAAACTCCTCGAAATTAACACAACCATCACCATCAACATCAACACTCTTAATCATCTTTATACAATCTTTGAGCGAACACTTCTCACCCAACTTAGTCAAAACATCGTGCAACTCACGTGCAGAGATTTTCCCATTCCCATCCGTATCATACATGTTAAACGCTTCCATTAACTCTTTCATTGACCCAGCCTTGACCCCACCAGAGGACACGTGGAACTCAGTAAACTCACCCAGATCGACGTACCCATCTCCGTCTTTGTCCATCTCCGCCATCATCTTTGATATCTCTTCTGGTGTTGTCTCTGATCCCAAGGCGTGCATGAGTGAGTGGAGTTCCGTTGATGAGATTTTCCCGTCTCCGTTTGCGTCGAACTTGGCGAAGATGCGTGCTATTTCGGCTTCTGTTTGTTGGGTCATGGTTGGGTTTTGTTTCTTGGACGACATTGTCACGTTGTGGGGGTGGGAGAGGAGAGAGAGTGGAGTGCAAGGAAGGGAAGGGAAGGGAAAGAGGGAAGGGGTCTGGTTGTTTATATAGAGAGGGGGGGCTGTGGACTAAGTAAGTTTATAAGTTCGTTGATGAGTGGGATTAGGAAATTGTTTTTATTTTATTTTGATTATTATTATTGTGGTGTGAGTGAGTATTTATGAGGGGGATTTATTTGACGCGGTTTTGGGATTTGTTTTGTATTTTTTGGTTACTATTTCCATGTTTGGGAACTGGGATGGTAGGGACCGACGGACGGACCCCGAATTGAGCTCAAAAAAATAAATAAATTAAACCCTTAAGAGTTAGGACATTTATAATGTTATGAAAACCGAACAAGCCATCGAATCGGTCACTCAACAGTGTAATGATTTACTAGTTTTATCGGTTACCAGTATTAAACATCGGTTAAAAGTAGTATTTTAAAATAAACTAACCGGTTTTGACCAGTGAAATCGGATTTGAAAACTAATCGGACCATAAGACAGTAGTGGACGATTTTCAAAACATTGCAATCTAAATGATACACTTAGGTTTATATATAAAAGATCATTTTATACCGCTCTAAAAAAAAAAAGATCATTTTATACCAATACAACTAATTTATTTCTTCAATTTTTACATGGTGGGGAAAAGAGGATGATAGATGGGTGTAAAAATCAAAATACACATTTATTTACCAAATAAGAATTTGTGTGCATATGTACATATATACGACGTGTCATTAATTACAAAAAAAATGTTAATTATTGTATCTCCTTTTATCATTACCAATTTACCATCATAGATAGGTGTGCGACCCAGGTCGAGTTTGAACGTAATCGGAGCGAATCTAAGGTGAAACACACGGCAACCAAAAAAACAATTTGTTTAGTCGTTAGTATCTCATCATATCTTATTTACATTGGTCGTAGTAGTAAGCATTTGCATACCACATAGGTGAGGTCTCGAGTTCTAATAACCTCAACGTATACAAAGACCATTTTCGGCCGGGAGTCTCCTACCCACCACTGACAGGTGAGCTAGTTGAGTCTACATAAATTTCGATGACCCGAATGCACAAATTAAAATAATTTATTTCATATATGAAATAGGTTCAAACAAATTTAATGAGGATTTTTCTTTTTAATGATTACGGATTAGACTGTTTCCGGAGAAGGATTTTTCTTTTTGGTGATTGGACTGTTTCCGGAGAGGGCGGTTAGGTGACGCGGTTGAGTAACCACTTTGTTGTGGACTTGTGGCTGAATTGATTGATGTACGATGGAATACGTGACAGAGCAAGGCTTTTATTTTAAAGAAAAATAAAGAAATAAATTTGTTTGTTTTGCGATTATGGAAAAGAGTTAGACAAAGTTTTGGGATTGTGGAGAATAATTGTGGGTTTACTTTGAGAAATTGTTTGTTGTTAAGAATTTGGTTGTCAACCTTATTCTAGGTGTCTGGTTTGATTGGCTATAATTGGTACCCATTGCCATGGCACGTTGTTCGGCATCGTTAAGTATTTTTTGTTTCATACATTATAATAGATCTTTTTTGAAGAGAACAATATAATGCGTATGGATGCCAATTAAAATGTTGTAAACTAAATAAAGTTGTAATCCAATTTGCAGATAGGTTTTCAGCAAGATATAGTTTTAATTTCCCTTGGATATGTACTTGGTTATTATTGATAAAAAAATCTTCCCAGACATCACAAACCCTATATAAGATGTTGTCATAGGAAAAAAACGAAGTCGATCGTTTTTAGCACTCCTGCTACATGTTAAGTATTAAACAATGATCTTGCTAGAATCAATATTAAAAACAATCGACATAAACTTTGGTGTGCTTGATAGTAATAAATATGCATTAAGAAAAATGCTGACATGCATGGACAACATGGTGTAGCAATTAGCATTATAATCTTTCAAGCCACTATAAAGAAGATTGCCATTAAATTAAGGCCGTGTTTTGTTTGTCGGTACTATTATTGTTCATTTATTTTTCAGTTCAGTTTTTTTCTCTTCAGTTTTTCAGTTCATTTTAGTTCATTTTTAGTTATAATTTTAACTGTCTCGAGTTCTTTTAGTTTTTTTCAGTTCAATTCACTTTTCTTCAATTCTGCACTGAAACTGAAACATGATGAACGTGTTTTTATTCAATTCTTTTGACGCATAGTTACTTATTCTTATCAACATTATATTTTTATGAGAACTTTTTACGATCAAAACAACGAGCTGAGTAGAATTGAAGTTAAAAGAAGTTTTTTTTTGATGGAAAAGTAAAAAACAAGTTTTTAGAAGTTGGAAAAAATAAATACGTTGTAACAATTTCCTTTTTTTATATTTTCCAATCTACGATGAGCTCATAACATTCCATGAAAAATAAATGAGAGTGAAGTAATGTTCGATTCTCTAAATAGTTGAAGTAGAGTCAAATAGTTTCATTGGTACCGTATAATGACAATTTTAAGAGAACCATTATGAATTAGAAGTTGAAAAAAAGTACAACCTCCGTCTCTATTTATCCTTATGATTTGAGAATGGCACAAGAATTAAGAAATCCATAAAAAGACCGTTTTGCCCTTCTTCTTTTCAACAAATTACTCTCCAATCTACTCCTTTCTTCTTTTCAACAAATCATTTTGCAAGGACAATATAGTCTTTTTAATCAATAAAACATACCAAATAAGGAAATCATAAGAACAAATTGAAACACCCTTTTAAGAAATATCATAAGGATAAATTGAGACGTAGGTTGTATATTCATCATTCATGAAAAGCTTGTGCTCTAGTTGTCTCAAAAAGGGGCGGAATGAAAAAGGAAAAAAGACTGAGCTCTATTGTTATGTTGCAAACGCGCAAATGACCAGCTAACGGTTAAAGTGGATCCCAATCATCCCATGAACTGCCTGACATTCTACATTCTATGATTGATTATTATAAAGTATACTCCAGTACCTATACTAAACTGATCCTAGAATTTAGTCCAATTTGGCATTACACAAACAATTAGTCAATTACCATATCATGGCGTAGCTAATGCCAGCACTACTTTGCAAGCTGCTACACTGCACTTCTCTGACATTCCTCTCTCCCTCTATTCCAATCTTTTCATATCTCTCTTCTATTATTATAAGATGCCATCTTCAAATTCCACTCATATTTCCAGATTAACTAATCACTACGGAGTATTTAAGTTTCATATTGTGGTTGTTGAGCCATGCAACATATCAGGAGATTTGCCAACTGAGAATAAACCAGCTGCATACGCAAATCCACGATGTGTGACGTTTACAATTTACATGTTCCATACATAAACATAATGCATGCATGCTTTGCTTGGTGTGAGTTAGAGGTCTCGAACCTTAGGGGCTACCTTCGTGGAACACCAATCGGTCCAACTAATTAAGCTTTAGATTTTGTTCGGATTTTAGGCCGTAAAATCAGTACTGTAATATTTTTATTGCTTAGGAATTAGAATCCTTTAAATTCACTACACTTCTTAAACCAAAAAAAAAAAATCACTACACTTCGTCACTCCCACAGTCACACTGGAGTGACTGGAGCTCTATTTATAATTAAAGAAAGGGAACTAGGACATTTATGATGACCTTCCTGCAATTCCTCGTTCGGTTGGTAATCTAGAAGTCAAGTGTCTGGACCTTAGATGATGAGTCATAAGCAAATAAAGTCAACGAAAATTGAAGGTTGAAGGATCCTAGATCACAAGGTAAATTATGTCTGGTTGATTGGGCTAGTTTGAGTCCACGATGATTGTTCTCAGTTTCTGCATAGTGCAGTAGAGTCACAAAAGTCCAAGCCCAAGCCATAATAGTTGAATTCATTTTTGTCTTGATTTCATTGTTTTAGGAAATATGGGGCTTGCCAAAACACATTGAATACAATTATATACTCCCTCCGTTTCTAAAAGTTCTTCCACTTTTTCCTTTTTGTTTGTCTCAAAAAGTTCTTCCACTTTTCAAATTTAGCATGATTTTTTTGGCTAAATGACTCATTTCCCATTGTA